>JANRGW010040817.1:0-47293 GCA_024733675.1 Psilopsiagon aymara
GGCCGAAAGTCAAAACCACAGCACTGCACCAGCTACTAAGAAGGAGAAAAATGACTGCTACTGCTGAACCCAGGACAAGCTCATTAGCTGCCATTTCAACTCCATGCCCTTTGGCTCTCTACCTCACCTGGCTCCTTACATGCCCAATTGCTCTTAGCAAAGCTGAGAAGTCCCCTATTTGTGGCTTTTACCATTTCCCAGCTCTGGCTAAGGAGAAGCAACCCACAAAAGCACTGAAATAAAGCAGAGGAGACTCTTCAAAGGACAGATGTTTTCTCCTCCTCTTCTTCTCCCCTTTTGTTTTTTAGCAAAGAAAGGGAGATCTGACTCCTTTTTCTGCGGTGTAGACTGCTAAGATGCACATAACTAGCCACTGCAAGTTTCTTTCAGATAATACAGGCAATTTGTTGGCTCAACTTCTGGATTATATTTACATATATTTATATTATATATAAAACGAGGAGCTTCAGAAGGCATTTTTCTTTGCAAGAAAGGTTAACCAAACTATATCAGAGTCCTACCTGAAGCAAAGGTGTGGTAAGGCCCATTCCAGTACAACTTTGGCAACAAAATCACAGATAGAGCTGATTTTAAGCTATAGGAGTGTTGGGAAAGCCTAAGGAGCACTTCCCTGTGGAGAGAGCTGCTCAAGAGACACCATTCTTTACAGGCATCACTTTCTGGTTACTCATTTCTTCCTGTATTCAGGAAGATAAGTGTGCTGCTGGAGATAAAGTTTCATAAAATATATCCAGCTCCAGAGATTCTTACTCATTTTGAATGGCAAACCTTGTAGAATAGCAGATTTCTGGCTGGCTGCTCAAGTCACATGGATTTAACATGAATTACTGAAAGAAATGTAGTTGTTTTTAGCCATTTGTCTTTCCAAGGTATATAACAGAATATTCCACCAAGTCTCCAATGACACACCACAGGGCACCCTATGGAGAGCATAACCTAGTGCAAAATGGCAATATTTTGGCATTTACTGATATTCGAGTTGTAGGGGTTACTGACAGAGCCCAAATGTATTAGAAATACCTCTGTTACCCTGAGTGTTCAGCTAATCTCACTTAGAGAGGACAGCCTCCTACACAAACCTAACTGTGACCTTGCACAGATACAGAAACCTAGAGCTGGGGAACCTTGAAAGCTGGTTATGACAGAGCAGGAAGTTTGGTCCTACCCTCCCTTCTTACCTGCTGCTTCGCATGCATTTAAAAACCTTTTGAACAACTTCTATTCCTAAATGCAGACACTTGTACTTAAGTGTGAGAGCACGCTGCGTTTGAAGAACAAGGGGTGAAGTCATTCTGAGAAGCATGTTAGCCCAGAAAGCTTTAAAAGTGCATTTTGGTGTGAAATATTAATAGGTTTGAATAGAACACTGGCACATTCTTTCTGTAAAAGCCTTAAAAAGAAACGAAAACCACTAAAAATAATTATGCAATTTGCAGCTTCTGAATGCTCAGTGACTAGAGCAATTGTGCACCTCAGGCTTTTATGCACTTCAGTTGATAGAAGTGTTCTGAGAAAGTGTTCATGGGTGGAAAAGTTCAAGCTTCAAAACTGAAGAGGGGTGAGGAGAGGAGATTAAAAGCTTAGGACACTTTAGATCAGCTTCACCCCTCAAAAGAGAGACACAAGCACACTCTTAGCCTCAAACATAGCAGCTCTGTCAAGAACTGCAGCACACAGAGAGAGGCGAGGAGGAAGAGATACAGTCAATGGAAAACAATTCCCTCGAGGTTGAGGTCAGACTGATTAAGACACTGTTTCAGGCAATATCTGCTGAAAACCAGAGCTGAAAGCAAACAAACACTAAATATACTTTTCCCAGAGTCTTACAAGGAAAAGATTCTCATGGAAAATGTATGAAGAAGCTTCCAAGTAATTATAGCTTAGCAAAGGTGTCTTTCTTTCATTGGGCATTAGTTTAATTATTAATCAGCTGCTGCTGTCAAGCCTGTGTGCTTAAAATCCCACAGCAGTCTATTCTTTATAGGGGTGGCTTCTAAATTTGATTTTATGTCCATCAAGCAGCATTAAAATAAAAGAGAAGCAATTTAAAGTAAACCATGAATTTGATCCTCTCACTTACACATTTCATTGCTTTCCCAAGACCATAAGGAGCTTGGTGTCTGGGGACTTAAGTAGACTTCAAGAGGAAGAGCAGCATAAGCCCAAGGTCAGGCACAAAGGTGAAGTGTAGTCTGTAGTTACACCTCTGGAGAGCTTCTGAGACATCCCCTGCACTTCCTGAGCAGGAGCGGATTAGAACACAAAGCATCTCTTCCACCAAAAACCAGTGTCTAGCTGCAAAAAGGGGACCAAACTCACCCCTCTTACTCTTTCCTCACTCTGAACATACAACCTCAATTCTGGAAGTAAATGTCTCTCTAGAATGCAACAGCATTGCACACGTTACACATTTCTGGCAGGGTTGGTAATTCTGGCCACACTTGCCTTTCTTCTAGCAGATGCTCAGTGAATTGGCAGTACAAAGCATTCACTCATTTTCGCCATGACACTGTTATTCACAAGGATAAAGATCACTTAAAGTCTGAGGACCAGAGGTTTCCTCCTAAGAACCGCTAGTAGGTTTAAGTGTGCTGCAGCTATCCTGGTCCATAAGTAACCTTCAGTGAAGCTAGAACATCTTCAGCTTCAGTGCTGCCATCAACCTGGGACTCAGCTGAAAGCACGCCATGAAGAAAGCAGTTTCACAATACAGCCATAACACTGAAAAACGTAACATGGTGACCAAGATGAGAGCTGAAAAAAAAGCCAAATATTACCTTCACTTAATCCCCAGCATTAAAAACCCAACATGGTCACTTTTGTCAACTCCATTCTTGCAGTTTCTTTTGACACTCTCCTAACGTTTCTTACAATTGTAATTACTTCTACAACTAGAACAGGTTTTAACAGAAAAGGTTCACCACCCTCAAAGTTGAAGAGGAATCAGAAGTGCCTTCAAGCCAAAGGATCTGGGCTACCTGACTATACAGCTCTGAGGGAAGCTCAGGGCCTTGGGGACCTCGACCACGTTCTTCTCTTCAGTCTTCCTGATGAGGAGAAATGGCATGAAGAGAAAGGCACTGATTTGCAGATCTACAAGTGGTTGTGAGGTTGGTGTTGGCTGATGTTGATTTTAGTTTCTATGCCCATAGGACACTAGCTTGTCAGTAGCACGGGGGAATTGGTAAAAAGAGCTTTAAACTAGGAATGACCAGGGAGGGAGAGAATTACCAGCAGCACTGAGGCAGTGATGCACACGGAGGGCAAGCAAAGGTAAAAGAGCAACGAATTAAACCGTCCGCAAACCTGGTCATTCTCACCAATTGATGAGGGCAAGCAAGGTCTTTAGGCTTGGCCTGCCTGAGGGTAGGCTTGCCCTATATGTAAAGAGTCCATTTTATTTCAAGTTCACCTCCAGGCCATTAAACACCACACTAAGTCTGAGAACCAAAAAATACCTTAAATGTAAACAGGGCAAAGCTGAAGTTCTGAGCCGTTCAAACCAGAGCGAGTTTTTAAATGGGTTTTTACTCAGTTCTGCAGAAATCACTGTGATTCCTAATACATAGTGAATACCAAAACCAGAGATTGAAAAGCATCAGTTCTGGACCAAGCTGGACAGGGCTTGCAGCAGCTTCTTCTAGTGGAAGGTGTCCCTGCCTGTGGCAGGGATTAAAACTGGATGAGCTTTAAGGTCTCTTCCAACCCAAACCAACCTGGGATTCTATGATCTTGAAGGTCTTTTCCAACCTTTTTGATTCTATGATTTTGAAGGTCTTTTCCAACCTTTTTGATTCTATGTTTTGCAAGTGTTCAAGCTATTGGCGCTGGTAACGTATTTTTTGGTCTCAGAATCTCACCAGAACATATACACCCCAAAGACCTGGCCCTGAATTTGATAAAGGCTTGAGTACTCTGACAGAGGGAGGACCATTGAGACAATTCTACACAGAGCTGTAAGAAATACTGTTAAAATATGAAAAGGATATTAAAGACAACTTCGAATACCTCTGTTATCAACGCATATACCATCTGCTAGCAAGTTTTTAGCATCTAAAAACCAGCTTGAATCAAGTCAGCACAATTCAGCTTTTCACGCTGTAAGTGGCAGTACTAGGAAGATACATCCACAACTTTCACATCATCTTCAACTCTACAGCTTCTCCAACCTTCCAGATGGGCTCAAACCACAAAAAAATCAAGTATGTGCTTGGAGCTGCCGCTCCCTAATTTGTGAGAGAACAAGTTCTTGATCAATTGAAACAATAATGAACACATTTCTGACTCCCAGCTCCTCTGAAACTGCAGAGAGAGCTTTGCACTCCGACAACTTGTATTAGCAAGCCTGGAGTCTGCAAGCAGCAACATTTAGAAAGTAATTTGAAACTGGAAGAGTACTTTTGGGGGAAGTGTCTCAAATGTCAGATCTATTAAAACAGCTCTCTGACAGCCTCATCGAGGAGCCTTTCTTTTTTAGTGTGATATTTGTATCGATTTTTAAAATAGCAATCCCATTACTACACATTAACAGCATGGATAAGCATCTCTCGGAGAGTATTTAGTATTACAACAGGACAAAGAGAATATGAGGGCAGTAATTTTCCATCACATAGAAGGTGAGGTTAAATGGTGGACAGACCAGCTTAACACTTGGTATCTGAGAATCAAGTCAGTTTTTAAAGCAAGTTTTCAGCACAGCAGCATGGTGAAGTATTTTGTTACCCAGATCCACTCCATACATGCTACCCTGCACCCTTCCCAGCAGTGAGCCCCAATATCCCTCTTACTTGCTGGCCTGCTGTCAGTCATGGTAATTTCCTTTCTAATATGTCTAACTAACACAGTTTTAGGGGCAATGGAGGAAAACCAAGAGCAAAGTGTGCATAGACATCGGGCTCAACCAACATGAATACAGGAAAAGAGACACTCTGGCAGAAGAGGAACCGGAGGGGCAAGCACCGGATTTCCAGTGCCAGAAAGACCAGTTCCTCCCCTCACAGAGCCCACAAACTGCTCTACAGACTTGCCCCAGTCATCAGAACTGTAAGGCTGATCAAATTCCAATGAGCACCATTGCTTCAGCTAACAGAAACATGCTATAGCATTAAATCCTGTCCCTCTCTAGCCCAGATCAACAGGCAACCTGCTCTAGTGGAAGGTGTCCCTGCCCATGGCAGGCAGTTGGAAATGGATGAGCTTTAAGGTCCCTTCCAACCCTACCTGATCTATGATTCTATCTCAGATGTCAAGTAGGAGATGTTGCTAGCAGAAACACACATTGACTAGTGTGGATAAATTACCAATATTTCAAGGCTCCTCTCTCAAAAACCATTGCCTGCATTATGTCACCCACCCAGGCCCTCCTAAATACACATGCATCTAGAGCTCATTTTCAAACCCCTCTTCAGAACTATACTTCGCTGATGCTGAAATACAACTTGCATACTCACAGACCTCCATTGGATATCAGCACATCAGACAACAAGGTGTTCAGCTGGGCACAGCACGCCAAAGTTAGTCAAGTCTTTGGTGTTTCAGCTACCAGAAACGCGCCATAGCAGAGCCACATGCAGAACGTGAACCTGCCGTCCACTGTTGTTGTGCACCATCTTCATGGCAAGGTGCAGTCATGGGCGATTATCCACTCAGACTGATGAACTGC
This sequence comes from Psilopsiagon aymara, assembly GCA_024733675.1. Taxonomy (NCBI): domain Eukaryota; kingdom Metazoa; phylum Chordata; class Aves; order Psittaciformes; family Psittacidae; genus Psilopsiagon; species Psilopsiagon aymara. The sequence continues at coordinate 5,684 of JANRGW010040817.1, forward strand.
TGAATGGAAGGGATTCACTGAGCATCCAAAGGAGAGCACAAAACAGTTTGGTATCCGTTTCCAAACTCGGTCACCTTCAGTGGTCAGAGTCTCACAACCAAATGGCGAACAACATGGAAAGACCTGTCTGCTTAGGTAAGGGGAGATCATGAGGGGAGAGAGAGGGTGGTCATGAGGTGTGAGGAGAGATCGGGAAGGGACAGGAGGGGTGGCCATGATGGCAGATATGAGGTGGTCATGAGCAGAGATCATGAAGGGACAGGAGGGGCAGCCATGATGGAAGTTATGGGGTGGTCATGAGGAGAGATCGTGAGGAGACAGGAGAGGCGGTCATGAGAGGTGAGGGCAAAGCAGGGGTGGCCGTGAGGGAAGATCATGAGGGGAGAAATGGGGTGGTTGCAAAGAGAGATCATGAGGGGACAGAAGAGGCAGCCATAAGGGAAGATTATGAGGGGAGAGATGCGGTGGTCATGAGGAGAGATTATGAGGGGCAGGAGAGACACCCATGAGGGGTGAGGAAGATTGCGAGGGCAGAGCAGGGGGAGCCATGAGGGGAGAGGTGGGGTGGCCATGAGGCATGAGGGGAGCGCCCGAGGGAGCAGGAGGAGCGGCCATGAGGGATGAGGAGAGATCGTGAGCGGACAGGAGAGGCGGTCATGAGAGGTGAGGGGAGATCATGAGGGGAGAAATGGGGTGGTCATGAGGAGAGATCATGAGGGATCACGAAGGGCAGCCATGACGGGTGAGGGAAATCTTGAGGGAGGGCAGGGGCAGCCATGAGGGAAGAGGTGGGTCGGCCATGAGGTGTGAGGGGACAGGAAAGGCAGCCATGGGGGAAGATCATAAAGTGAGTGATGGGGCAGCTGTGAGGTGAGATCGTGAGGGGAGAGCAGGGGCAGCCGTGGGCCACGAGGGGTGGCCATGAGGGGTAGCAGCGGCAGCTGTGGAGTGTGGGGCCACTATGAGCAGGCAGAGAAGGAGTGACTGTGACTGGAGATCATGAGGGGCCACCATGAGGGAGATCAGTTTACCCTCAGTGCCATGGGTTAGTGGTGGGCTTGGCAGTGCTGGGGTAACAGTTGGGCTCAATGATCTTAAAGGTCTTTCCCAACCTGGTTGATTCCATGATTCTAAACAACTAGAGAAACGATCTGCAGAGAAGCCCATGGAGGTCTGTAGAGGAGGGATGCTGCTTCAACTCAAGCAATTACGTGACAAGATTGCCTCTGAAACATGAAAGCAGAAGACAACCCAACTGCTTCAGGTAAGCACGCAGCTGTCTTTTCCTTAGTTTTGCTATGGATGGCAGAGGCAACACTCCACTATAGGTTTATAAAGGGAAGAAATATTTGCCCCAAAGGGATCTCCATGAAAATCATTCCCTCCGGTAGTCAGAACATGACACAGTATCATACAGTTCACACTTGCACATTCACAACCAGGTACAAGGAGGGTTACAAGGCAGAAAGCGTGGAGAAGGACTTAGACCGGCTATAGGGAAGACTATGCAGTGTATCCAAAACCAGGCATGTCTCTGAGCATGAAGTGATGAAATTGAAGGCTTGAGTGATGCCTAAAGCCAGTCTAGAGTAAGTTACTGTTCATGTCAACAGATTCTGAGCTTCCAAGAATAAGAATGCTTATCTATTCCCAGCGCTAACGACAAACACTCATACTCTAAGCCCTTACTTCAGAGATAAAGGTGCTTGCTGACCATCATGCTGGCAACATGACAGTTCATGGTGTGATTGCCTAGGTTACTTTTTGGCTTAAATATTGAAAAAGCCAAGAAAAAAATTGGTATTACCAAAGTATGATCCAGAATTGCGACAGAGTTAACTAGAGGAGACAGGATGTGTTGGAATAGAAAGAAGGTTTACAGAGAAGTCTCTCTCCTGACTCACAATGCAGTTACCATCTCTCCAACTCCAGCATTTTGAGTAATAACAAATTCCATGGCCTGAGTCCCTCTAAAATGCCTTGTGATGCTGGTCCTGGGTGGATGCCTTTGAAGTCCCTGCCCTTCCCTCCTGAAGCCTTCCCAAGTCATGGGAAGGAAGACCCGTGTCCATTCCCTCTGAGCTCTGGGAGGTCCTCTCCCACACATACTCTGTGGCTCTATCCCACAGAGCCACAACAACTCTTCATGGGGCTGAGGAGGATAGCCTTCCTCCCTGGTGTCCAAACAAAACTGGGAAAGTACAAAACATAGAGCCCACAAAGTATGCAGACAGATTTGGTATCTCCATCATATTGACTGAGAGGTGAGAATGGCGGGTGACTAAGTGCAGCAGATAGCTGGGAAAAGAAATACCAGCTCCCAGACACATAAGCTATGTTCATCAAGGAGAGAGTTGCCTAGCTTTTCAGTGTGCACTACATAAAGTGCAGGATGCCATGAAAGGCCAGGATGAAAAGAGCTACCATTCCCTGTGCATAATCCTAGCAAAGCACAGAGCACCACACTGTGCAAGCACCAGGAAGACACCTGTGGAGGTAGTGCTGCATCAGCCACTCCTGGTCCTACAAGCCTGCTGTCTCCTTGCACACATCTTCCCTATGTGCACTTCTGTCCCTTATATCTTAGAAAACCTCCTCTTATGTCCTGCAACTTTTTTTCCCAAATCTCCTCTTACAGAATTATTAAGAGAGTAACAAAAATGCACCTAATTGCTGCTCCACCTTCTCTTGGGTAGCAAATACCCTTGAATATCAAGCTGAAAACAGCTTCCCACACAGACTGCCTTGCATTGCTTCAGCACCTCACACATTGTTCCTACACAGTTTAGAGGCTGGAATGGCTGGATCACCTCAGAGCCTGCATTGGGTCTGACTGGGATGGAGGTAAAATGCCAGATTAACCAACTGAATTTGATACCTAATCTTCCTCATGTTTCAAACCTAAACCCAAAGTCACCAGGCCACCCACTTCAGAGGCAGAGGAGTAGGACACATAGTGCTTATCTGAAGATGATAACCAGATAAGGAGCCCTATGAAAAAAAAAGTAGAGTATGGAGAAAAAGGTAAATTCACCTCTTTAATCATGTGAGGTGCTGCCATCAAGGCCAGGTTGGATGGGGCTTGGAGGATTCTGCTCTAGTGGAAGGTGTCCCTGCCTGTGGCATGGGGCTGGAAGTGGTTGAACTTTGAGGTCTCTTCCATCACAAACCAGGCTGGGATTCTATGTGAGGCTGTGCTCTGAAGCAACCAAAGCGATAGTCCATGTCACATAGCATCATGCTTAGAGAAGAAAAAGAAGAGGAATCTTTTGCTCTCCCTATTTTGTTCTTTATTTTGCTGGGAGTGGGAGGGAGGGGAAGGGAATGAATGTAATAATGGTGCTTAGATGTCTACTGGGGTGAAGCAACAAGAGTGTCACTGGGCTCTCATGTCTTCCATCCCCTCTGAAGATGCCACCTAACACCTAAATGTACATCAGCCCATACTCACTGGTGTCATGTGCTGGTTGCAAGGGGAAGAGCCATGACCATTTGAAGTGCAGAGACCTACTGAAAGAACTCAGAATTGCTCAGAGACTTCCATTTCCATTAGGACCCTGTTACATCAACCCCCAAAACTTAGGGTCAGAAGAATATCAATTTACTTTCTAAATGGATTCTGTGCCCTTAAGGCTACAGAACATAATGGAAAAAAAACCAAGAAGAAACCCTCAAACAGGTCATGTACTAGAAAGGTGATAAAACCCACACCATTAAAGCAGATATTTAAGAGCAGTTACATTACAGATCTGATTCCGCTCTGAAATACTTGAGACTATTATGGAAGTTCAGACTAGCTCTACCTACTCCATCAAAGAAGATAATTTGTATGGGTTTCGTCAAGAAGAGTGAAGAGTTATAAAAAAAAGAGGAAAAAAGGAAGAACATTCCACTGTTTCCTCAGTTATTTTTACAGAGCCACAGGAAAGAAATGAAGCAGCTGAATGATGACTAGGAATCTTCTTGCTGTGCAAGCTCAGTGCTATGCAGAACCCAGGGGTGCTGTCTTTCAGAAGACACCTTCTGTGTTCATTATTTTGGACTGTGCTGTATCTCTACCAGGCCTGGAGAGAGGAAACCAGAATGGAAATAGGAGCTGCCACATCCCATATACCATACCTGCTAAAAAGCTTTCTTTCTGCAAAGTATTTCCAGCAAAGACTATCAAGCAATATGCTGGATATCCTGCAGGTACAGCAAGACTTGTAATCAAAACACCTTTTCCTGCCCCCTGCCTTCCTACTCACCCGTATTCCTAGAAAACAGCCAGGCTGAAGTCTGCTCCAGCTGCTCAGGAGCCCCACGTTTGCTCTTAGAACCTTATGGCCATAGAATATAACAGAGAGAAAGCTCACCCATGTATAATAAAAGGTATCAATGGCTTCTGGATGGAGCAGTTGAGTGTCATGAGAGAGAGACTAGCTGGAACAAAGAGCAATCCTTTTCAGGTGGAACTGTTTCACAGCAAGTCTTGAAGCTCTTTCTCAGTAGAGCAAGATTAAGAGAACAAGAGCAAGCTGCAGTTTGTCCTTGCTGCTTCCGCACAAACTGCTCATGTGTCTAAGACCCAGCAAGGTTTTCAAATACCACTGTTTAAAGCCCACAGAATTATTTCAACCTTACAAACTAACATACAGAGGAAAAAAAAAAAAAAAAAAAACCCACAAAGCCACATTTCAGCACCCTTTTTATCGGTTTTCAAAAAAAAAAAAAAAAAAAACAAACATTTTGACTTCCAAAACAGTTTCCTTTCTGCCACTAGATGTCCCACGAGTAAGAGGAGTACCCAGCTGCGTACCACTGCGAGCAGGGATGCTCAGCAAACCTTGGCTACAGTAATAACCACCATGCAGGGAAACGTGCTGCTGGGATCATATCAGCTGAATAATTAGTGGGTCAAGCACTGCAGTAATGTTATGGAATCAGATTGTGCGATGTGAAATTCGTGGAATTATAGTATGGTTAGAGTTGGAATGTTGTGGTTTAAAGCCCAGCCAGCAACCCAGAACCACGCAGCTGCTCGCTCACTCCCTTCCTTCTTCCACCCGCTCCCAGAGGGATGGGGAGGAGAATCGGAAGAATGTAACTCCCACAGGTTGAGATAAGAACAGTCCATAACTAAAGTATAACACAAACCACTGCTGCTACCACCAATATTAATGACAAGGGAAATAACAAGGGAAGAAAATACAACTGCTCACCACCCTCCAACTGATACCCAGCCCGACCCAGCAGTGATCTAACCTTTCTGGGTAACTGCCCCCAGTTTATACAGTGGGCATGATGTGCTGTGGTATGGAATACCTCTTTGGTCAGTTTGGGTCAGGTGTCCTGTCTCTGCTTCCTCCCGGCTTCCCCTCCTCCCTGGCACAGAATGAGACTCAGAAAGTCCTTGGTCAGGCTCAACATTACCGAGCAGCACCAAAAAACATTCGTGTTATCAGTGCTGTTCCCAGTCTGCAGCAGCTACTAAGGATAAAAATGACTGCTACTGCTGACCCCAGGACACACATTAAATCTCGTCTTCATAAAGAAATGTAGTAAGACTTAATTCAAATTGATATATTTATTAGCAGTCATTTTGGTGGTATAATATTGAATATCAATCCCATCCTCAGGTTAATTCTATTCTTGGATTACTTAAGTTTTCAACAAAACACAATTTGAGTAGGGAAGCATTTTAACGAAGCTGCTTCCCCCATGGGAACACTATGCTTGGTTGATGCTTGTTCCAATATCAAAATAAATTGTCAGGGCCCAAGACTCTAAAGAGTTGTTTAAAAAGGTATTTGTTAGAGATAATACTGTAAGGAAGAGAGCAGCCTAGATAAGTGTATGTCTCTCTAGATTTGGTGAGGCTCTGGCACAGAGTGCCCAGAGAAGCTGTGGCTGCCCCATCCCTGGCAGTGTTCAAGGCCAGGTTGGATGGGGCTTGGAGCAACCTGCTCTAGTGGAAGGTAAGGTGTCCCTGCCCACCACAGCAGGGGTTGGAGCTGGATGAGATTTAAGGTTCCTTCTAACCCAAACCATTCCACGATTCTATGCTAGGAACTGCAAGTGGTAGGGCATCAAACAGGACTCCAAATCCCACCCTGAATGCTTAGCACACCCTGTCCATCAAAAAGATTCTTGTAGTTCAATTGTTCAAGATAATACAAGATTTGGAAACAAGGAACCAACTTTATTCATTGCTTCTATAGTCAATGAGAAGCACATGAAAAATTTCTGCACTGCAAGATAAAGGTAAGGGCAGGCAGATAGTTTAATCCCTAGTACTCAATAGCAGCTGCCCACAGGCTCCTCTGGCATAAGGAGGTGGCAATTACAACATAACCAATGGGTCTGCAGCGCACAGCACAGTCTTGAAGGCTAGGCTGTACATGGAGCACAGTGCCTGGCCAGGCACAGGTTAAATGCAATATGGATCATGAGCTCCTACATGCCTTTGGGTTAGAACTGCTGCAGAAAGGCTGTTCAAAACCCACAAAAACACTTTGAATTCAAATGTCCTGTTGTCCACAAAGGTACAAAATGAGCCAAGAGTGAAAATAATGACCCTTGCCCACTGTGAGTACAACTGCTCTAGCCTTCCTTAAAATACATTTTTAATGTCTTATCTTTTAACATATTGCCTCTGTCTAGATTGCTTTTGACCACAGTGGATATAAATGAGATGGTTCTCTGCCTAATTTCATCACTGTGGTATGGCTAGATGGAGCCTTCTACTTCTTGATGTGATGGGCTTCAAAGGTCACGTTAATGGAAGACCTCTTTGCTCTGCAAGAGCAATGAGAAGGAAAAAAACACAGATCAGATGGCTGGGAATCCACCCTGGAGGAGCACTGAGCATCTCCTTGGGGACTGGAGCTGCACTTCCTCCTGGAACTGTGCAAGAGCATTACATCCCACAGCCGTGCATGCAACAGGTATTTTCTGCTGCAAGGGGTGCATAATTTCAGCCCAGTGTGGACATCAAGGATTTGACAGTCAAAGCAATCAAACCTAGTTTTATTCCATAGAACAGTGTCCTGATTCTGCTTCTGTCACCACTCATGTCTCAGCACACAAAATGCAGAACTAAAACAAGGTAGGCAATCTTTTATTCATGAGCACAAAGCCCAGCTGAGTTCTGAGAAAGCTTCCTGCTGCTTTTAAGGTATCTCATCTCAAGGCATCGAGCTGTGCTGTACGTCACATAGGAAGTGTCAGAATGCCCAGCACAAACTTAGCACAAGATACACAGCTGAGCACCAGTGTTTGTGAAAGGGCTTCTATGATCTTTTGTCTCAGCTCAATTTTGTTGTTTGATCCAATTAAAAGAGATGACCAGCTAAGGACTGGATGAGAAGGTAGCCAAGGATGGAAGATTTCAGCCAGAACTGAGCTGACAGATGCCAGATTCCACAGTACAATTCACTTGGTAAACCTGGATTTATTTCTGCAACAACTACCTCCAGTTTAGAGTCCTAACCATAGCAAGCAACACAAAAGCATCTCTCCCGACAAAAGACTATTTACAGTCAAAACATAGTTAAGCTTAGAAAAATCTCAGACTCCTTTAAATTGGGGTGCTGACCTATGTAATCAACAGAAGAGGCTGCCTGCTATAGTCTGCCCTTGCTTTTCCAAGTGACACTTGGAAAACATCACTTGAATGTAGAAAGCCAGAAACCAGGACTTGTCTAATCAATATTTATCTGTCAAAATACTTGCCCACTCTTACAAGCTCAGGGAGATGCTGTCTCTCAAGAGCATCTGCATGCTGGGTGCCCAGCACTGACCTAAAGGGGAACCTCTGGGCAGGACTGTCAAGTGCTTTTGGTACCACTGGGGACCTGCTAGTGCGCAGTATGCGCATTTCTGTGGCCCTGCAGTCACCATCCCCTTCCTTCCAACAGCCCTGATGGTATCAATAGCCCCTAACTGCCCAGAGCAGCTTCAACAGAACCCCCTACCTGCAGGGCTGCCCAAGGACTCCCACTCACCTTGATGCTGAGCACCCACTCTAGGCCTTGGCCTGAGCTATTTGGTCTGTGCGCCTGCCTCCAGCCCCATCTCTCAGGTGACCCCTTGAACACAGGCTGCAACCCTACTGACTCCTCTTCCCAATACTCTGTTCCTTGGCAAGCCACAGCAGTTCTCCCATTGGGACTCAGCTGGATGTAGGATTTTGCCACATTTCACCCTTCCAGCTCCCTTAACCCTGCCTGCTGCAGGCAGCACCCAGCTGATTGCAGCAGCTTCCCACTGACATGCCAGCCTGTTCCCTCACCATTGCTGACATGCTCCTCCTGAGGGTCTGCATAGGCATCATCAACCAGCGCTTTTGGAACACCTTTGCTCGTGGTTCAGAAAAAAAACTGTTTAATTGTGCCAGGTACACACTTTTCTTCACCATTACATCTTGAACCTACTGCATGTGCACAAGCCATGCTAGATGTGACTTCCAGGTGCAAGTACACTCCTGTTACTTCCAACACTAAAGCCCTCCCCTCCTACCCCTCGGGGCACAGGAAAGGAATAGAGCAGGTTGGTCTGGACTGATTATATGAGCAACAGTGTGTCAGTAGGGCGTGGAAGCACAGACTATCACAGCCCACTGGAGAAAGGCACACCAGGAGAGGCAAGATCACTGTTCCAAAGCCAGTGCATCTGTGACAGCAGGATAAATGCAAACCCAGCAGCCTGTTGAGCCAAATTCCCCCTGTGCCCACCCAAGTGACAGAGGACTGGCCAACAGCTGGAGCTCCAGAAGCACACTGCAGTGCAGCTCCTGACATCTGTACAGAATCTGCCTGGGTTTGTTGGTACTGCATTTGTAACTACTTGATCAATGCCTCACAATGAACCCTCTGTATTTGCTGTTAAGAGATTGAATACATATTTCAATCTCTTAACTAAATATATGCCACCTCTACAAGCTGAATGGGGAAGCAGGCAATGAGCACTTTGATAAATATTCTACAGCCTGATGGAACACACTGAAGTAGGAAAAACTGTGTGCTTCCCATTATTGCTTCCTTATGAACAGTGCAATGAAAGGAGCACAGATTCGGCAGTTAAATTCTTTCAAATAGTCTTATTTAAATTAAATGCTTTAATTACAGTTCCAAAAGATTGATGGGTTTACATTCATTTAACTCCCCCACATGCACACACCTTGTATTTTAACAATTTCTTCAATGGATTCTTTTCCCTTCCAAGCTGGCACTGTTTGTCAGAGAAGGTCACTGCTCTGGCACCCCTTAAGCTGAATTCAATTTAAGCCACCAGCTCCAACCCTTATTTTCTGCTTCGTCCAACATCTCATCTGGCTGAAGGTGAAGCTATTTGGGTATGTGCTAACTCGCCTGTGAAGCAGATGGGATTTTGCTTCCGCAGCTAAGACAAAAGGCATTCCCCTTCCCAGAACAGTAAATGCAAGCCCTTTCCTGCTGCCACCCTCTGGCAAAAAAGGCATTTCCAATATTAATGAGAGCTATTTTTGTCCTGTGCACAGGCAGCCCTAGAAGTGTCAAGCTTTTTCTAGTTACTAATACCTTGTCTCAAAAACAAAGTTCTGTAAACTAAAGATCAATAAATTCCACCAAAACAGAAAGAGGGCTTTTCCCCCATCCAAGATGCATGTTTCTTGTATGACATTCATAGAGATCAACATACAGTTATCACACATATAAACACACATTTACAACAAGACATCTAAGGCCAGCGCTATTAAAACTTATATTTGCCCATCTCAGAAGTTACAAAACAGTGGTTAAAGCAGAGAGTTATTACACTAAGGAGTCTGCTACAGGGATGTCTGTTCAGAGACAGACACAGCACATACACATATCACAGAAACAGACTGGAACGGACCTTAATGCTCATCCCTGCCACAGGCAGGGACACCTTCCACTACAGCAGGTTGCTCTGAGCCCCATGACTGGTCCAGTCTCAGGGTCTCTGTCCTGCACAAGAATGAGAAGCAACTCAGGACCTGCTTGAATTAGATCTAAACTTTGGCATTCGCATGGTTACCTAAACTAACAGGACTACAACAGGATTGTGCGGCCAGGGGGCATTGCCGGCTGCAGTTACAGCTTTAACCCAGGTTACCAGCAGAAACACCAGCAGGTCTCAACTGTGGAAAATAAAGAAACCATTTCCTCAATCACAAATTAAGCAAAATCACCAACTAAAGCCAGCTACAGCAACCATACATTAAGCAATACTATACCATCACTCTCAGCTGCTTCCTTTTAAGAAGCCAAAACAATGGAACTACTTAGAACACATGTAGATGTGCCATTTAGGGACATGGCTTAGTGGTAGACTCGGCAGTGTTGGTTAAGAGTTGAACTTCATAATCTTTGTGGTCTTCTCCAAACTGAACAACTCTGTGATTCGGTGTGCTTAAATACATATGAGCGGATACAACCTCCCAGTCCTGGGGCTGCTCTTTCCTTTAAGTTGGCTATGCCAGTCACCCCCAAGTATTCTACACACATACTCCCTTTCCTGCTCACACTACTCCGAGAAGATACTTGCCTTTATAAGAATCCTTCCTCTCTTCAGTTTTTGTCCACCTCAGAACCATGGGCACAGACCCTATATATGAGCTGCATCTAACAAGTCCCCTGTACCAGCTAATAAAGCAGATGTAATGCTGCAGCAGACAGATTTCCTTAGCTCAGGAATGGAAAGCAGTTCCTGCTGTGTTTATCTTTTTGCAGGTATTCAGACCCCACAGTATCAAACACGCTTCCTTTTAACTTGTGATAACAAGCACACTGTTTACAGCAAACATTTGCACAGAAGAACTTAGCTTGCATCAGAGGTCAGAGCCTGGTAGATGCTTATTAGCACAGCTACAACCAGCTGAAGGGATGTACAACAGGTAATTCTGCCTCTATTTTTCTCTGGTACAAAGCCATCAGTGCAGAAGTAAATAGATACTTAGATACAAGCTTTCAAGTTGCTCCCTATGAAAGTGAGTTTTATCTGGGAAAAAAAATATGACTGCTCAAAGCTTCCAGCTCCATTTGTTTCACCAAGGAAACAGACCTTTCAAGAAATGAAAGAAAACTAGCACCTGCAGTAGAAGTCACAGCTCTTCTGTAAAAACCCACCTCTCATGGCCTCCACAGCTCCTTTGGACAAGGGCCTGTAGGGGCAGGACAATGTGAATGGCTTTAACCTACCAGAAGGGAGACTGAGATGAGCTCTTAGGCTGAAGTTCTTCCCTGTGAGGGTGCTGAGGCACTGGCACAGGTTTAGGTACATGTAAAGCCCTTGTCTTTAACACACATATGTAGGTGTGCACATGTGCTGTGCAGTGGTCTTGCTTCACTCACCACTGGGAGGAGGCTGAAAGCACAAACAGCATGTGACAGTGTAACTCAGTCCCTTGACACAGCGCTGGGCTGGCTCTGCAATACTGCAGCAGCAAGCACATCCCAGGAATGGTGCAGCACAGCTTGGGAAACAAGCAGGTTTAGCATTTTGCTTTTCATTTCCTTCCCAGGCTGCAGAAAAGACTGAGATCTCCAGGACTTACATGTCTCCCTGCCTGAAAACGTGACAAGATCAGATATGTTGGAGCACATTGCTGGCCAACTAATTACAGTTGATCCCCTAAAGTGAAATTATATCTTCAGGCACTGCATCCAGTCACTCAGCATGAGTGACACCAGATCTTCAGCTAGGTAATTAGGACTCCATCTTTCATATTACAGGGAAAACAGCCCTCTCCCCTGCCAAGCCAAGGTGCCTGAGCCAAACATGCCTGAACTCTTAATTACAGTTTGGAAGTGCTGAGGGCACAGGTTTAGATACTCACCTGCAGACTCTGAAGTGATGGAATACCCTTTCTCACCATTAAGTGTCTACATTTACAAACAAATCCAACACAGAGCTTTGGAGCCTGCTGGCTTAAGCCTTTCCATGTAGTCGAACACATGAATCACAGCGTATTAGCACCTTGGTTTAATAAAGGCCAACTACAAACCAGCTGACAACGCTGCTGTCAGCAGACTCATCGTACTGAAGAGTGGAGGAAGCAAGTCTATTTCTGTAGACTACAGCAACACACTACGGATAGGCTCAAGTGAGGACTGAAGAATGCTAAAAAGTGATTTAGAGCTGCTCAGCTCCCTCAGCCTGTCTCCAGAGATGGGCTTTTTAACCCTAGAGAAGAGAAGGCTCCTTAAGGGCAGACCTTAAAGGAGCTCCCAGTGCCTAAAGGGGCTACAAGAAACCTGAAGAGGGGCTTTGGACAAGGGATGTAGGGACAGGACAGGGAGAATGGCTTTAACCTTCCAGAGAGATTGAGATGAGCTCTTAGGCAGAGGTTCTTCCCTGTGAGGGTGCTGAGGCGCTGGCACAGGGTGCCCAGAGAAGCTGTGGCTGCCCCATCCCTGGCAGTATTCAGGGTCAGGTTGGACACAGGGACTTGGAGCAACCTTCCAGAGAGCTTCCTCCACAGGGCAAGACAACAGCTTACAAGGACACCTCAGAAACATAGGCCCCTCCAGATGCAGCAGATTTGCTCTTTACTACCTTCATTTTCTGGCAAATCATTGGTGTCCTCCTCGACTTGCTCAGTACCTTAGACTAAAGCTGGAAGTGCCTACATCTATAGATTACCTGCTCATCCTTGACATCACGAAGCTTCCTCTGTCATCCACCCCATCAAAGTTAAGAGGCAGATGACATTCCCAATAGAAGATGGCCTCTCAGTCTTGAAAGAAGGGCTTTTACGTTTGGAGCTATTTAGGGGGTCAGACCTTCAGTCTCTTTCAAAGTCTGTAACAGAGCCCAATGTATGCTTGTTCACAAACCAGCACACCCCAGTGCCAGGCAGGCAGACCTGAAATTGTCACGAGGATTAGTCCGTGCTTGTTCTTACCTTGTTTGCTTCACACAGACACCATGATCTTTATTTTCCTTCACTGAGCCCCTGCTATTTTAGCCAGTCTTTTCAATGCTTTAGGTAAACTATGTCACACCTGTCTTGAGAAAAACCAAGTCACCACCATTGAGTCATGGAATTTGCTTTGGAAGGGACCTTAAAGCTCATCCAGCTCCAAACCCCTGCCATGGCCAGGGACACCTTCCACTAGAGCAGATTGCTCCAAGCCCCTGTGTCCAACCTGGCCTTGAACACTGCCAGGGATGGGGCAACCATAGCTTCTCCAAGCGCGTTGTGCCAATGCCACGGCACCTTCACCATCCTCACCTATGTCAACATGTTCACAGTTTAAGAACCTACCAAAGAAGCATTGCCAGGAGCCACTTCGGGAAGTACTGAAGAAGCTTTCTTTTCCACTGACATCAGTCTAAGCTTTCTGGTCCAGAGCAGTAATTGCCACCTTTTAAAAACGCTTACCTTCTAGGTCCCAAATCTCATGTCAAGGCTGTTAAACTAGTCCTGAAAGAGAAGTAACCCCTATGTGCCTTCATGTGGACTGCCTCCAGTATCCCCTTGCAATATAACACCAGGGCAGATTCTCTCAGATAAGCTTCCTTTGCTTCCTTTATCTTCTTCCTTCACTGGAAATCCAATTAGATTTTTCTTTATAAATCCCAGGAACACCAAATTAAAGTCACAATAAATTCGTGTGAGAAATGACTTTGATTTCTTTCTGCTTCTTTACTGCTTTCTTAGCCTGTTGGAGGACATGTTCAACAGATTGTTAGCTGTTTCACACCAGCCCAGCGGCTCAGCTTCTCTAGTTGGCAGCAGGGCTTCCCTTCTTATGGTCCCCAAAGACTGAAATATCCATGATTCATTACTGCACAATTCCATGATAGTGCAGTCTTCCAGCTGCTGAGGATGCACACACCAAGAAGAGCACCCACAGACATGGACTGAGAAGAGTTCCCTCATAGACAGTCCAGAGCTTCTTTGGACAGAGTAAGCCACAAGTCTTACTTGTTACAGCTCCAGATGCACAGCTCTAAGTGAAGAGCATCTCTAGATCCTGGTCCTATTTAAACTGCTTTTGTGGAAGCATTTCCACTTCAGCAGCACTTTTTCCTCTAACTGCTAAACATTCACGCTCATTAAGAATGTAAACTGCTTTGCCTGTGAGACATCAAGCGTACCAACTGCAAGTCCAGCTTCCAGAGTTATTACTCAGAGTCATTACATCGGAACAGTTGCCTTTAGCCACTCAGGCACAGCGCTGGACTGTGCCAAAACAGGCTAAGTTTAGTGTAGCTATCATCCATGCGCTCCAGCTAAAGGGAGGACTTCAGCTCAGTCTCTTCTCCTATGGAAAAATGCATTCAAACTGACAGTTTATTCACACTTACAGAAAAAATCCATCTTAAATCCTAAGACCTGAGCCAATTGACAGACGCTAGAATGGATCCAGCTAAGCTATTGCCTGTGCTGAATACAACCAACTCCATTGGGTATGACCAGTGCTGAGCACAGCATAGCCAGATGGTGCTAAATGGAGCCTCCCCACCTTTTTCCTTCCCCTTCTCCCCTTTCCGTCCCCTCCTTTTTTTTCCCAGCCACATACTGTCACACTGAATACTCTACTCTCTATCTGCAGGCTAAAGGGTTGTGTCCAGGGAAACACTTTCACATCTAAAAGCAGATAAAAAGTCTCTTCTTCCCTCTGGCTGGGGCATAGCACTACTCAGAGCTCACTCCTCCTGCCTCTTTTATTACCCATTAGTGCATGTAAAAGAAAAACTGCTCAGCTTGGCCACTATTATTTGTAACAATTCAGGCCCATAAGAGATAAAGAGGAGGATCTATGCTAGGCTGGGTACAGAGGTTAAGTGATACACTACTGAGCCCTACTCAAACCACTCCTGACACAGGGCTTAAAGTATTTCTTAGCCCTGAACTCCATATCTGAGCTGTGCCAGTGCTGTCAAAACCCCCCAAAGCCAGTCAGCCCTTGGTAGAAGTCAGTCCCTAGCTTTAGCACAGGGACAAAAGGGTGACCCAGTAAGTAACTGCAGATACACTGGGCCACAGGAGTACCTTTGTCTAACTAGGCCCAGACATCATTAAAACAAGATCTGGTCAAATCATCAGATGCATGATTACATCCTCAAGCATCACCGTGCTGGGAGAGAAGAGGTAGGCAGGCAGGGTTGGTCAGTGCCCTTATCTCTGCAGCCTGGGGCTGAGCTCCCCTGCCCACCTTTCTTCACTTTACTATAAGCATTCTTACCCCAAACTCAGAATATATACATTGAAGTGAGAGTACTCAGACTTCACCTTAGCTGGCTTCCTCCTCCGCCACACAGCACTCCCACTGCAGCTGCTCATTTGAGATTTGCACCAAGCTGGGTTTTCTGTTAAGGGGAAAATATGTGCTAAGACCAGGCACTCACCACAAACCCCAAGCGTTCATGAACTTGAGACCACAGTTTTTAAACCATAAGAAAAGGCACAAAGCAATCAAATCATTACATGTCAGGAGGGAAAGCTGATATAGTTAACACTGTTCAAGCTGTTGAGCAATGAAACCTCAGCCTTCCCTGTTGATCTGATGATTCTGATTTAAAGTCCACTTGAATACTATTCTAAGACAACTACTGAGCAGACCCTAAGAGATTTGGTCATTACTTGCCATTTGTATTTAACTGAAGCACCTGTGTCTAGTTATACAAACTGCTTGTTAGAGCCAATTCAGACTGTCAGCCAAGTAACATTGGCAAAAAAACCTCACTGATAGTCATTTGGGATGGAGGACAATGAAGCAGCTTCTTTTGTTGGGTTTGTACTGCTCATTGCACAGTTATTTGCATTAAGGCCTGCCCAGAGGCTACTGAACCATACTTGTGAGGTGGACCTAGTTCAGAAGTTCTTGCTTCAAAACCCCTGGTCCAGTACCCAGTCCAACCCAGAAGTACAGAAACAGCAACTGCGCAAAGGATTTAAGTGCAGGTACTTTTGCTGTCAAATCCTATAGACATCAGCATGCAAATTCTGTGCGCTTTGAGTTTCTATAGATAACTTAACTAGATATGTAGCTTAAGGATGATGCTTTTTGTTAAAGGAACTACTTTCATATTAGCTGGTATGGGGCTACATATAGGATTTGTGCTGGAAACAGTGTTGGTAACACTGGGATGGTTTTGTTACAGCTGTAGTCAGAGCCCAGGTCTCCTCTGCTCCTCACACTATCCCCCCAGCAGCGGGGTTCTAGGCTCAAGTGCACACTGAAGCCAAGCCATGAGGAGCTTCTCATTGACCAACATCCCCAAGTCCTTCTCCTCTCTGATTATTTCACTGTGAAGCAGCCACAATCAATTTTAAAGAGTTAGATATTTAAGCCATGCCAATGTAGGATATAGTGGATCACCAGCACCTTCCTGAAGGAATACTTTAGGGACTTCTAGATATTAATCAAGCCCTAGAGGCAACCTTCCAACTGTGGTGATGCAATTGCATCACTTACATACAGAAGATATCCAAGAACAAATTTCTTCAAGGTCAGAAAGTGCAACTCTGCAGTTGTACACTACTACCTTGGTAACTACAGCAATCAAACTGCAACATGCAATAAGGAGAAGAGAAGTAAAAAAGCTCTAGCTTAATAGATTCACACAAACATTAACAAATGTTTGCAAACTATGGACAAAGTTTGTGTTAACATGTGTAACTTAAGTTGAGAAAGCTTGATCCAGGATGCAAGGATCCAAATGAGCACAAGTATATAAACCAAGAGCTGTTTCTTTCTTGCTCCTTTCTTGCTCCTTTCATCTGTATTTCTATTTCCATGACAAAAGATTGAGATCATACTGTAAAGAGAAAATGAAGGCTACTAACAAGGAGGCCCACACGCTGGAGTCATGTTTAAGGGCAGTGGACACAGTCAAGTCTGTGCAATCACAATTGCCTCTGAAGGCATTACTTCCATAGCATAGTATTTACTACAGCAAGTATGTTGTGGGAGGGATGCTATTTAAATGAAGTCTTCAGTTTCAGGAGGGAACAGACAAATGATTATTAGGAAAGCGCTTTCTACCCCCTCTCCCCACCAGCTCCAGTCCTGCGTGAAAACCCCCTTTTTCATCAACTCAAGCCCACCACTAAGACTTCTTGACACTGGAGCTGAATGGATCATCTCATGTCAAATAGCTGCTGTTTTCTGCCACTCCTACACAAACTGACATAATCACAGCACAGAACAGTCATTAGAGGATCTAAGACTGTCTCACCCCTGCCTCGACATCCAGTCACCAGAGCTTTCTCTTCTCCAAAGAACAGGATGCAGGGCTCAGTTCATGCCTTCTACAGACCTTGTACAAGACATGTGGTTTAGCAAGCTGCAGGGGCTGCTCTGTGCCAATGACAGACAAGCTGTGCATGTGTACCTGAGGCAGAAACCCAGAGAGTGGGAAGTATCAAGGAAAATGGATTTAAAGAAAGTGCAAAATTCTGGAATCAAGCCTTGCTGCATCATTCCAAATAGGAGACAAACATCAGGGAACAGGGAAAAAGCAGAACAGCGAGTCAGCTGCCCTGACAAGGGTAAGAGGCAGGAAAACAGTTATCGCATAGGTAAGGAACCCTTTCTAGAGTCTACCCTGCTCCAAACACAGCTGTATGCAGCCACCAGGACACTGAGCATGAGACTTGCATGCCATTACCTGCTTGGTGCCTGTGTTGTGAATAGAACCACCCCATCAGTACGGCAGGTATATGAAGACTTCCAAAGAACTTTGTTAGTTGCATGTTAGCAGAAAAGCAAGTGATGCTGCTGGCTGGCCAGGTTTTAGCAAAGCCATTGCCTCACTGAGCAGCACATCAAAGCAGTCACATGTGTTTGTGATGAGTCTTTGTCCTCTCCACAGCCACCTTCACTCTTTGTGTACAGCGCTGAAGCAAAGCCCACATACAGATTTAATTCAGGACACAAGTGTGTTTGCCTGCATTGTTTAGTCATGCTTCATTTCATAGTGTTTGTCTCTGCAGGAAACAGATGGAGTTGAGTTTTGCCCAGTCAGTTTTGCTAAATTTGGGAATCTGTGGCAGGAATAGCATTTGTGCTTTAGCACAAGCATGTAACAAGGCATTTACAGTGTTCCCTCTCCTCTTTGCAACTTATTTCATCAGCCATTGATCCTTGGGACTGATTTCTCCCACAACCCCCAGGGCAGCAAGGGCAAACACTGCTGTTCCCATGGCTAGCACTTAGACATGGTTTATAGCTTTCGCTTGTCCATAAAATGCAGTGGCCCAACACTTCTAAAAGCACTTTAAAAATGAATGAAAATGCTGCAATGAATTAGGTAGAGATTCTGCCTTCCCTGTTTCCTGTAATACCTTTTCTCTTGTGTTGCACTGAATGGAACTCTGGTAGAACCTTGCTGGTCTTACTGCTACTGCTCAACTGCTCATGTTGAGCAGGTAGAGGGAGGCTCAGGACTGCAGCATGGGACCATATTAATGTATAAGCAAAGAGGAGATGACAGTGTGTAACAGTAGAAGCTGAAATAAGGACCACACCCAGCTCCACATCTGTACCAACTGATATCCTGCCAAAGATGCTGAAAAGGAAAGTACACAGGGAAACAGGTGATCCTGTCACCAGAGCCTCAGTCAAACAGTGAGGATGTGCAAAGCCTGTGAACAGCAGGGTACTCGCATGAGAAGTTATGAATAAACAACCTGGAGCAAAACACACCCCATCACAAGTACCTTCTTTAAATCTTGAACCAAGGCTGGAGTTAGCAATGCCCAAATGAGGCTGCCAAATTCCCATCTGGAAGCAACTAAATGCTGCACTGCTCAGCACACACAGCCATTCCTAGCTCCAAATCTCCATCATTTCTGTATATAACAGTCTCCAGTGCTATAAAGCCACTTCTATGTTTCACAGTTCAGGACTCAAGCCTCTTTCTGTTGCTCCTTGGGTGTCATGGCCTATTTATGAAAGTAACTCAGGCAAAGTTAATCTCCAGAGGAACTTAGCCATTTTAGGGCAAATCTAATTTTGAGAAGTGCCCTGGCAAAGCCATCATGTGAGCTGACAAAGAAGGTATTACATAGAGTCACTACTCCGGGTTGCACAGTGAGGTGCTAACACTTAATTGAACCTACATTCTTTCAACAATTGGATTAAGAAACAGGCCTTTTTTTAAGCCAACATGTACTAAGCACCTTGAGGAAGACATTGGTACCAAAACACACCCAGTAAGAGTACTTCATCCTGTTTATTAGTATGCCTGATTCATTTCTGCACTAGCAATTGTGTTTTCCAGGCATGTTGAAGATCATTAGATCCCTAACCACAGCCAGGCAATGCAATTTCCACACTGCATGATGAAGTACCATTACTGCAGGTGCCCTTAAACATAGAAGAATTAAACACTAAGCAACTGTGAAAGACCACTGTCATTAAAGGGCTTCTCAATCCTGTGTGAAGATCATCTGTAACACCTTAAATACACTCTCATGTCATAAAGCACTACCCCACTATAACACATGCACATTAGATTCATAGCTAATTACATGGCTATTAACATGCACCAGTAATTAAGAGGAGACCCAGTGTGCCATCCAATACAGCTTCTTCTAAGTGGACTACATAGACATGGAAAGCAATTAAGGAACAGAAAGTGACTTTTTTTTTCCTCATAATTATATTACTGGCTATATTTTCAAGCAGGTCACTGCTAAAGCACCAGAATAGTTCAGGGAAAGCTAAACTTGGTCAGGATTTTGATATCCATATGAATCCTGTTGCAGTATTTATAACAGCAAGGGCAAAAGGGGACATAGACTTACCTACCAATCTTATTTGTTCACAGCTTTAACGGCAATAGAGGTTTTGCCCCTTGGCAGACTTTTGGGCAGCTGCCTAATTTCTATAATAGACTGACACAGACTTCAGCCAAAACTAGGACTTGTTCCATATTTCTGCAGAAAGCACGCAGCTCCCAAAGGCTGAACAGTAAAGGCAACTGAAGTAAAAGGCTTGCAGAGGTGAGCTGTAGCTGGTTACATTTCTGTACAGCTTGGTAGAGCTTCACCAAATAAAGTGGCCTGAAAAGCAAACCCAAGTCAAGGTGGAGGGGAAGGAACAGGAAAAGAGTGTGCAGTGCTCACTGTCACTCAGCAGCCCCTGAAGCCAGTGATGAATAGTGACCCTGCCCACTGGAACTGGATGAGCTTTCAGGTCCCTTCAACCCAAACCATTCCATGAGGGGGACACACAGCACAAGCTGCAAGGATGTGTTAGTTGGGACACCAAGCCAGCCTGGGAAGCACAGAACTCTTTCACACTGGCATCAAAGGCACTGAAGAAATTAAGGACTCCATATAAGACAACTCACTTAAATGCCTGAGACTCCAAACACCAGCCTGGAGGTGGGGGAATGCAGTAATGAACCCATTTTCTCAGGTCATTTCTATTACAGAAGCATTTAACCTGTCTGGAGTAGCTGCATTAAGTGGCAAACTCCCAAGCTGAGCTTACAGCCATATGCTGTCAGGGCTAGAAAGAGCTGGGTTCTATTTTTGAGTGTTCCTGGGAAAAAAACATCATGTTTTCATAGACACATTCAGCTAGAGGAATCACTGCATATCCATTCTTTGCTCCATCAAAGGACACAGCTTCCAGGAGCCTCCCCAAGAAAAGCTACATCAAAGCACAGATAGAAATCTCAATGTACCCTTCCCCAGGCTAAGGCAATAAACTCTCCAATGCTAGTTGTTCTCATCACTGTTATCACCCAATAGGTCACAGATAGCACAAACCACTCCTGTATCCTAGTTTCTATGCCTATTCACACTGGGTTTTTTGTTTTAATAATCTCAAAGGCTTCAAACCCTCAGACACCTTTTCACCTGCTCACCATCTGCTTTTTGACACTTAATGCGCAAGTAAATGCAAGACCCAGCCACAGCTGAAACTCACTGGGCAGCATAAACTTTCACATCCTCCAGCACAAAACAAAGCTCTCTGTAACTGCTACCTCTGAAAGACAGCACTTCAGTGCCCTATTCAGCCTCATCATGATTACTGCAAGGACAACATATTTTGTAGGTCTACCCTTTGCTTCAGTTCACCTTACCATAAAGCCTCATCCATCAGGGTTTATCCATTGTTAATAAACAAGCCAAGTATGCTCATGCCCATTGTCAAATGCATGCTCCACCCAGCCTACTCATGTTTGCTTTCTACAGCATCCTAGAAATACAAAGCCACAAGAAACCACAAACATCCAGGCTCATCTGAATCACTGAGTCTTGAAACACCATCAGGCAAACTGGTTTATTCGCCATGTCTCATTTAGTACATGTTTGGTAGAAAGGATATGCTGTTGGCTTAAACACATCCATCCTATTTGAGGCCTTTACACCTTCAACAGACACTTTGATTTCTCATCTGTCCTCCCAAAGTTTGACATGACAGGCCAAAAGGAGACATTTGCTGCATGCTAAATAGAAAGAGGGGTGAAAGAGAAGGTCAGAGTCCAGATTTCAGCACAGAACACATCAGACAGCCTTTTCTGGACAGAAAGCCCAGATAAACCCAAAAATCTGATTATGGAGATTATTCTCTCACATCACACTTTGATACTCTTACGCATTTTAAGGCTTCTAAGTGCTTTTCAGAGAGCAGGGCTTTCATGAGCCCCACAAGGGAGAGCTAGGAGGGGAAAAGCGTGGATTTAATCTATCATTTGGAAAGCCACCCCAGCCACAGCAGGAAGCTGGGGGAGCCTGGCATCCCGCAGGAGACAGAGCAGGAAGAAAGCTGCTCTGCTTTGAAGACAGGCACATTAAAATAAAGCCTCCAATTTCAGTAGGTTGAGAACTGCTCTTATAGCCGAGTTGCTATACTCTTCAATACCTACTACACACAAGTCCAAGAGGCAGGAGGAGAGTAGTACATGTGGGCTCACAGTTTCTACTGCCTTCCCAGAGAAATAAACACCAAGTTCTGCTGAAAATAGAGCCTATCAGAAAGGGGAAAAAAACAGAGTCTGCAGCCAGACTACGGAACTGCATCATCTCATTTTGATCATGCAGAGCTCCATATACGCACTCCTCACTGTTCTCCAGCTGATGGCTTTGCAGGTTGAGTTGTGCTCTGAGGACCAGCTCATACACCCTTCTCAGGACTTTCCAGTGGTCTCATGTAGACTGGGACTGCTGAAAAGCCAGAACCTTTTCTACAAAAAGATGGGGCACTCAGCAGTTTCACCAACATAGAACCAACCAGGCTGGAAAAGACCTTTAAGCTCATCCAGTCCAACCATTCCCAGCACTGCCAAGGCCACCACTGACCCATGGCACTGAGGGCCTCATCTACATGGTTTGTGAGCACTTGCAGGGAGAGTGACTCCAGCCCTGCCCTGGGCAGCCTGTTCCAAAGCCTGAGCAACCTCTGGGGAGATGTTCCTCATCACTAACCCTGCCCTGGTGCAGCTTGACGCTGTTTCATCTTTCCCCATCCCTTGTTCCTTGGGAGCAGAGCCCAGGTCCCTCCTGGCTCCATCCTCCTGTAAAGCATTTGTAGGGAGCAAGCAGGTCACCCTGAGCCTTCTCTTCTCCAGACTAAATCCCTGCCAAACCTCTCAGCCATTCCTCATCATACTCGTGCTCCAGACCCTGCACCAGCTGCATTGGCATACTTGAAGTGCCCAGTACCTTTGAGCTGCAAACACCAGCCTTGTCTTCCTCCAGTCCTCCACCAGCAAGGTTCAACCCTTTCCTACTGAAAATATTTGGCCATCAGAACAAAATTCACACCAAATTCTGAAAATCCTTAGAAAAAAATGTAGTGGTTTCTTTTCCTTGTGAGTCACTGCTCTGATACCATTGCCAAAGGAAAGAAAGGGTGAGCAAAGCACTGCAGTTGCCTGCAACTACTGAAACAGTTGTTGATTCAGTAGATATGGATGGGCCAAAGGGCTGCACTCACAGAGGCCCTGTCTCACTGTCCACCCTCTTGGAACAACTACTGAGCCCCATCCTATCACCAGCCTCACAGATCTTAGATAAGAGCAATGTCTTTGTGGCAAGGGCTGTCTGGGGCCCAGGACCCCACATTAAGAATCTACTTCAAGTACTGTGGAAAGGCCAAGCAAGCCACTTCTGTGCTCCACCTTCTAGTTCAAAGGAGGAAACTCTCCCCTACTGAAAGGCAAGGGCCATTAGCAATTAATATCAGGGGACTGACTGCACATATAGAAGCAGCCCTGCTGACAAAACAGGCTGCAGACCAGCTCTTGCATTACCCTAGAAGGCATAAACAAGGTCCCCCACAATTTTGTTTACTTCTGTACATACTTTCCAAGCCTTCAAAACTGGAGTCAAGCCACTTGTAGCAGTTCAAAGTGACCTTCTGAGGCTGAATGCATTTAAGATTCTGATTTATCCCAAGCTGCCTAAAATATGCAGAGTTCAACTTGCATGTGTTAGACTTGGCAAAAAGCCATGCTGCTCCCTATTGAAGCCAGGAGTGCTATAGAAAGCCAATGCCATCCCATTGTCTCCAGGTTTCTGCTAATCTCTTCTTACAAAAAGAAGTTAGCAAAGTAAGAAAATAAGACACTCCATTTGCCAGTTACTTTCATATTCTGAAATGCCAGAATACTTGGGCTTCACTCTGGACTAAATCAAATATTGCCAGTGACAGCTTAGAGCAGAGTTACCCAATCAAAATAAGAAGTTAGTGAAATACGAGTACCATGCCTATAGTACTCTCATATGCCCATTTATTGTTCTTTCCATTTGGCATTACACCAGTAAGACCTCAGGGTGTCCTCCCATTTCAGTCTCTTATTTGTTCAAGGCTCATGTTTTAAGTGGCATTTGGCACTGGTTTCACTCACATCCTCTTTGTCCCCCTTACCTTTTTCCTTTGATTGTTATTCCAGAAATAACAAGGATTTGTAATCCCTGCCTTTTCCACTGAGTGTGTTCAGTCTTTAAACTCCTTGGTCCTCCCCTCTATTCAGACCTTGCTCCACAGAGCTCACCCACACAGAGATTCAAGCATCAGTCTCTTTGCTTCTGCTTTCTCATCTTCCCACGCTGCGGGCTGCTATTGCATTTAGCTGGCTAACTCCACCTCTCCTCTTCTCACTCTCTTTCCTCTTTAGATTCACTTCAAGGCCAACTTCCATTCCTTGCTGCTGGGCTGACACAGCTGGGAGTGCAGAAAAGCAGGGGGAGGATAGCAGAGCAGGGAGCTTTTATTCAGCAACACTTCCTTAACCAAGCAGCTGCTTTGAAGCCCCAAGGTCCCATTTCAACTGCTGAAGTTGCTAGTAATAAAAAACAGCTAAATATAACACTGCTTTCAAATGGCAGGTTTGTGATAGGGACTCTGCCATTAAAACTCCTCATCTGAAACATGATCAGAATCCGAATACACAAACCCTGACAAGCTCCATGTAATAGCTACTAAGCCCTTGCTAGGATACATTAGCAAGAAGAACTCAAGCTACAGCCCTCAAAGGGCTCACCCCACCTCTCCCTGTTGTACTCCAGGGCACGTACACAGCATTCCTGCTCAGACCCAGCACTACACAGAGCTACTCAGAGATGGCACATAGGTCCTGCAGCAGCAAGAGGTTACATCTCAGTGCTCTGCCTCCTGAAGGCTAGCACAGGATTGCAGCTCCAAACTGTCCAGAGTGGCCTGCATTGCCTTCATAGGCACTTCCATCCATATTCCTCAATGAAGAGTTCATAATCTGAAACACAAATGCTGTGGCCTTGAGGAATACAAAACATCAATGTTCCAGAGACCACAGGTTAGATTGATGGGAGAATGGAGTAGGAATGAAGACCCTTGGCAGGCAAAGTTCACATTCTGTGCATAAAAAAAAAAATCATACTCATCATCATCATTTATTGATTTTGATACCTGGCTTGGGAATGTAACACTCCCCTGTAGGAAACTCGAAAGGCACTGGTAAGAAAGCTGTTGAGAAGAAATAGTCTGAGGAGCTGAAGCAGAAAACCAGACCAGTCCTGCTGCCACTGCAATGACCAGACTTACAGGTTACATCAGGGGTCATTGGGCTTTTCTTCACAGGATCAGCTGCAGATAACCGCACGGATAACCATGAGATTACTTCCCTGTGAGGGTGCTGAGGCACTGGCATAGGGTGCACAGAGAAGCTGTGGCTGCCCCCTCACTTGCAGTGTTCAAGGACAGATTTGGCTGCTCATCTCATGAACTGCGTCTCTCAAAGCAAAGAAAGGTTGGTGCCAGGTCTGGGGTGCCTACACCAACTCACACCTCCGAATCAGAACAGTCAAAATAACCCACTGAGAGAACACACTGGAATAGCAGGTCTGAAAATAGCAATCTTTGAGTTGACAGTTTTGAACAAACAGTATTTTCCACCCTTTGTATTGCACCAGATCAAGTTACTATCTGTACCAGTATCTGAACTGACAACTCCTTGGGCCATTTATTCATCCAGCACTCCTGCTCCCTAGTAGCCTTCACCCAGCTACTACTTTGTAAGACAAAAGGTTTTGCCCCCCTCCAGCTCATCACTGGAACACACAGCACTCCAAACTTGTAATCAGCAGTTTTCCCTCTCTCCCTCCCAATGCATGCACCTTTCTGATACAAATCTATCTTCTTAGATGCAAGAGAAAATTCTTAAAGCTAAACCCAAGCTGCATTTGAAATAATGCTTCACACACAATTCGGTTATAGGGCTTCTGTGTATGTGTGCCCCACTAGCTTCTCACAGCTACTTCCCATAACTCACTGCAGTGTCTCTCAAGATGATTTACTGCTAGTCTAACACACTACTTTTTCCCATCACATGTTCACAGGCTTTGCTCACTTGAGAATACACATTCCTTCACCCATCAGGCTTCTTGTATAGTCTCAGACTGTTTTTAAACAAGCTCTGCTCCCTGGCTGTCTATCCCTTACAAAGATAACTTGGGGAATGTGATGCTCTCACACGCCTTTGACATCCTGTTCAGCCAAGATCCAGGCATTTCCTTCCTATCTTCTCAGCCTTACACTTCAAATATCATGTTCAGGTCTGGGCTCTGCTCTACAGGATTTGGATTTTCTCCAAGCAAGTCCAGCACAAGGCCACAAAGATGACTACTCAAGTATCTTTTGCATGAGGAAATGCTGAGAGAGCTGGGACTGCTCAGCCTTGAGAGCAAAGGGCTTGGGAATGATCATATCCATGTGCCCTAGTACCTGATGGGAAGGAATGAGGGAGGAGGCAGACTCACCACTGCACACTGATGGCACAAGAGGCAGTGAGCGCAAAGTGCAATATGTGGAATCCCACCTGAACACAAGGAAATGCTCTTTGACCATGAGACTGGTCCAGTAGTGGAACAAGCTGCCTGAGAGGCTGTGGAATCTCCACCTACAGGGATACCCAGACCCCAGCAGGACACAGTCATGCTCTCAGTACCCGTGCCCCAGCAGGAGGCTGAGGCTGGATTATCCCTTTCAACCTAAACACTAATTCAGAGTGAAGATGCCTGTGACACCTTTCGGTTTCCAAACGCTACCTATGACTGGCTCACAGTTCTTCAGTTAAGCACTAATAGATGTGTGCCAGCAAGTGGCACAGCACCCAACTTAACTGCAGCTTCACTGCCTAATGCAGGGGACACCATCTGAAACTTCAGCAGTTTTGGTGTTATTGCAGGAATCCTGAGCAGTGGCCTCACCCATAGCCAGGCAGGCAAAGTGTTGCATTATCACACAAGTCACTGCATAACTGAGTCACTGGAGCTCACTGAGCTCCTTCTTCTACAACTGAAGAGACATAGCACAAAACTATGCTGAAACTGAAGGCATTTATCATGTAGTCAAAAAAAACCGCAGTCAACTGAGTGACAGGCAAGTGGAAAACAATAAAAGCAGGTTTCAGTTTGAACCACACCTTCAAAGTTCTGCAGGGAAAGTTTAAGAACACAAAAATTGAACTAATGTTACATCAGAAAAACTCTGAACTAAAGTGAAGTTTAAATATAAAGCAATACTTAGACAGAATATTGATCTTCCCTACTGTTAGATGCTTCCAACCCCAGGACGTGATCAAGCCAAAGGTCTGACAACACCACTTGCCATTACAGATGACTCCTCTCCATAAAAGCATAGCATCCTAAAGCCTAGTTATTAATGGCATCCATGAGCTAACACTGATGCAACCGGGGCCATCACATGGAGCAGCAGAATAGAGGACCCTGCAGGGAAACACTCAAACTAACTGAAAAAAACAGAACGTGCAAAAAAGAGCATCTAAGGACCTGAAACAACTCATTCATCTCTTCCTGAGCCTAAGCATGCTGCATCCCATTGTACTGAGCACAACTGCTGGTGCCTGGGTACAAGGCAGGGCACAGGCTGCACATGTTGCCCTTGCCAAGGGGCAGCTCTTTCCACACTGAACTCAAGTGCTTGCACCTGAGGCTCACTCCAGGGCTCTTCCATGGCCCTTCCCCAGGCTGCTGAGCCAGAGCAAGTAGAGATCACAACTGCAGAGCCATGTATCCCTTGCAACTGATGGCCTGGGAACCAGCCAGCCACTTCAGCAGGCTCTGGGGGCTAAACTCTCCATTTGAAGCAGCCTTCTCTGGCAGAAGTTGTGAGGCCAACTCTTGTCCACCTCCTCCTTCACTCAAGGCAAGCCCTTTCACACCATTGTCCATGTCTGGAAAAGAGCTACCTTTTCTGAGCTACCATCCTGCACAGCAGAAACATCCCCATTGTGATAAGACATCTGGATAAGCAAGCCATGTGAAACGGATAAATGCCACCAGACACAATCTCAAGCAACTACAAGCATAGACGTACTCAGGCTCAAGGCTCTTGATGTCATGGCATGAAGCACACATCCCTGTTCAGGTAGGAGGGTGACAGGTAATCTCAGAACAGCACCAGCCAGAAGCTTACCTGCACTTGAAGCTTCTGCCACTGTCCTGGCAAGAAAGAGAGGAGAATTATATCACAGAAAATAGTTTAAGTGTCAAATAAACAGCCTCAGCACGAGTGTACTATTCAGCAAGGACCAAGTTATGCCTCCATACACACATTCCCACTCAAATTCATACTAGTTGAGCCCAAATAAATTATAGCTTAAACTGTTCCTGGGAGGGACATAACAACGCTGGGAAAGAAGGGATGGAAGGACCACCTTTGCTCTCACTGCAAGCAGTAGCCAGTCTTAACACCAGGATGTGCTGAGCCCTAGAAATAGGAATGCCAGCTCGCCTTCAGTTCAGTCCCTGCTCCAGCACTGAGCTTGAAAGATTTATTCTATTCAATAATGAACACAGCTACAGTCCTCACTTCTTTCTTGGCAGCTTTATTAAGACATTGCATTGCTTGGTTAGGTTAAACTACTCCATTGCAGATGTACCCCAACCCTAAAGTAATTTTGCTATATATGACATTTTCCTACTAAGCTTGGGAGAAATGTCCCATCTCTAAACATAACTGCAGTTAAGAGCTCACAACCTCTGAAAAGCAAAGGTTTAGCACCCCCAGAAGATGTCTGTATTTAGGAGTCTGGAAAAGCCATGTCATAACAGATTCAGTTCTGTCAGGATTATCTGACAAACGCAGTGACAGCTTCCTAATTTGGCTGTCTACAGCTGAGCCCTGCTCCCTTCTCATTCCGGCCCAGCTCTGCAACAGCCAGTACTGACAGTGTAATACTTCAGCCTGTAGCCACACACTCCAGAGTGTCTCAGTGTCCAGTTCAGAGAAAAGTGGCAATTGGCAGTGCCTAAGGCCCAACTTCCCCTACTGCTATGTGAAACCATTGCAAGCAGAGGAAGATACAAAACCACTGTGCATTTCCCCATCTCACACCAGCTGAGGAGTTGGCAGAGGGTGCCCAGGGAAGCTGTGGCTGCCCCATCCCTGGCAGTGTTCAAGGCCAGGTTGGACACAGGGGCTTGACACAACCTGCTCCAGTGGAAGGTGTCCCTGTCCGTGGCAGGGGGTTGGAACTGGAGGAGCTTTAAGGCCCCTTCCAACACAAACAGCTTTGGGAGTCCAACTCTTGATTTCCCTCTTGCTTCACCTCAGATGAAACTCAGCATCTCATTGCTAATCTAGCCTTCGAGCAGACAAAGCAGACCCATCTGGGTCAATATCATTGCTTGGTTACTAGAGACAAGATCCAGTACCCACTGCACACATTCTTGCCCTCAAGATGTCTATTACTATTCAGCAACCCAAATCCAACCAAGGTTCTGGCCTCAGAAAGACACTGGAATTCTTTGTTAGAAGAACTTAAGCTTATTTCCTAAGGCAAAAAAAAAAAGGAAAGCTTTAAATGGGGACACTGCAGGTACCCAGAAGCCAAGCATTGCCAGCTGGCACCATGCTCTTTTCTGCATTAAAGGAACCACTAACGTGAGAAACCCATGGTCAACTCAAACCCAACAAACAACATGTTATTAGCTCTTCTTAGATTATGGCACTGCCAATCCCTGAGCTGTTACATGATTATTTTACCAGCTGCCATATATAGGGACAGTGACAGGAGGCAACATTCCACAAAAGACAAACAGGAGCCTAGACACAGCACAAATAAATGACTTTGTTTTTTAGGTAGCTTTAAAGGTACATCTCACCTCTTGCAAAAATCTTTCCTTCACTGTGTAAAGCTCCCTGCATTTCCAAAGACATACTTACATAGCTTGCACACATCTCCTCTCCAGACTTTTCAGGACACTTCACACATGGCAGGATTCATCTCCTTGCATAAAGCAAGGAAAAAAGCTTTGAAAACAGAGGTGGAAAAGACAGGCTAAAGACACCTGAAATTTTACTGAGCAAAGAAGTCCACAATAAGGAAAGCAATAACCACGAAAAAGAGTCAGTGATTAACTTATGCAAAGCAAAAAGGAACTTCTTTCACCTAGGGAGTATCTTCCAGAGCAAACCCCATAAGGAGCTTATGCTGATTCATTCCCATTGCACAATTCCAGTAGAATCCACTAAATGAGGCTGAAGCCCCTCTCACCAGCATTTCCATCTACAGAGCTAAAAGTCCCAGGCAGCTATACAACTTACTTCCAAAGATGCAATGTCCATTACTGTATCTATACCCTAACACACCACTTAAATAGCTATGACTTACTTACCATGGGTGCTTTACCATTTCAGCAATGCCATACTCACAGTGGGCAATTGAAGATGCAGAAAACAGACTCACAGGAGAAGGAAATCACAGCTTCTGGCTGGGCCAATGTCCTCAGGTTCCAATGCTGCCTGAGATGTAGTGCCTCTCCCAGGAATGCATTCCTGACCAAAACAGCTAAAATCAATCCACAGACTCCAACAAAACAGACTAAACCCCTAAAAGCCCCTTACCAGCACTCCGGCTTGCAGTGGGATGTATACTTGCTTTCCTATTCAATTCTAAACCAGAAATATTAAAGCAGGGTCAATGGATCATCACAACACCCTGGAGCCCCTGTGTGCTTTCAAAAGCACAGAAACTCAGCATCAAGCCAGGGGAGCCCTCCAGGAGCTTCCTAAGGACAGCAAGCACATGAAACCCACTCTCAAGCACAACACAAGAGAGGAGCAGACACCACAAAGTCAGGCCCCGACTCCAAAGGAAGAAACAATCCCCTCCACTCTTCTTAGCCCCACCCCATCACAGCAGCATGCCCCAATTCAGCGCCATTTATAGCCTTGAGAGAAACAAGATGCAGCTGATGCGGAGCCTGTGTCTTCACAGCTGCATTATCCCAAACTGCTGCACCTGAAGCACCTTTCCAATCACACAACGAGCCATCACATCCACTATGGCTCCATAGAGGGAAGCAGCAAGGGATAAGGGGAGCTTCATGAGCACAGCACCTAACCTTGGGTCTCCAGTCCCAAACTGTACAATAGCTTAGAAACATGGATGTATGAGCTTTGTGAGAACAAAACAGGTCAGTGCTCAGCACCCAAATTCCATCATAAAAAATGTTAACTCTGCCTTTGAGATCTAATCTGCTCTAACTGCAGCATCTTTTAGCTAAATTTTTTGCTAGCCTGGGTTCCAAGAAGAGTAGATTAAGAGATATCCTTGGGATTACACTGAGCTAATGAGATAACTTTTATTTATCAAACTCCCAATGAGCAGCCCGACTGAAACTGCCTTTAAATAGCTGTTCAAACTGAACATGCATGACCTATCACTTCTGTAGTCAGCCTCAGTGTTCCCTCTTTGCAGAGGAGCAGATTGGAGAACAACAACATTCTCTCTTCCACAGCCAAATCATTTTTAATCACATTAGCCACAGGACCCCTATGGGTAACCTTTCCTCTGGGCCCTCCCAGCTCTTAAAGCAGAGTCTGAGAGAGAATTCAATTAATGTGCCCCCTAAGGGTAACACATTCAATCACAGTAAGTAAGGAAAAGCATGCTTGGAGGAAAAAGAAACTGCAGTCCCAAACTTCCAGTAGGAAGCCTTTGTCCTGGTAGGCAGAATACCTTCAGTCTTGAGAAGTAAGGGAAGGCTTTTGGTCTTTGCTTTTACAACAAAAAGGCTGGGTTTGCTTTGTTGCTGCTGAGGTTCCCCTCTTAGGATGACCTGCTTTGGGTGACCCTCCTTTGGGGAAGCCAAAAAGAATTCTCAGGGTCAAACCTTCATGAGATCAGTGTTGGGTCTGTTGTGCTGATTTGGTTTTCCCCATCTGTACAGCTAACAGCTGAAGAACACGTAAATCCTGTATGCCATCACTTCCACTGCTCGGGCTGCCAGAGCCTACATTATCCAGTTAGCAGAAAAGAAGCATGTTCTAAATTCCTACTCTTTTTGAAGGGCACATGAATATATTTGTAATGGAAAACTGTACTCAGACTAAGGCTATTCCTAGGTGGATTTTTCTCCTGTAGTAAGACATTCAGCTCAGCTTCACCACACCATCTTCAAACAGAAAACTGTATTCAAGTTATAAGCACTCTTAGAGCTGGCATCCACCAAGAGCAGAAGATGAGACTTAGTAATGTAAACCTTGACCAATACCAACCATTAGCTCACTCACGAAGGGCAGAGTGGCCAACTAGAGCAGAAGAGCATTCATGGAGATAGATGCCCCAGAGAAAGAGAAGAAATGAAACTGGCCTCAACTAAGCATTCAGATGACACAGGCTCAACAGCAGAGAAGTGCTCGCACTCTAGAGCTGAAGCTGGTGGCTCATCTGCATTCCCATTTGAAGGAAAACACTGGCAAGTTATGTCCACCTTGAGGAACACAATGGCAGCATGCTGTGGAGGGGAAACATCCTGATCCAGATATGTGCTCTAAGGTCTTCACAGCCTCCTGAACACCAGCAGTACTTGAATGACCCCACACTGAAACCTGCTCGAGTGGAAGGTGTCTCTGTCCATGGCAGGGGGGTGGAACTGGAGGAGCTTTAAGGTCCCTTCCAACACAAACCAGGCTGGGATTCTATGATCACTTTTCGGAGCTGACCATTCCTGAAGAATTTGCCTTCATCTCTCAGTCCCCAGATATCTTCAAAACCAACTCAAACAGAAAAAATCTACAGCTCTTGAAAGATTTAATCTCCATATCACATACCTTATCTTATTGTTTCCATTTGAGCAAAGGCATTCTGAAAACCCAAGAGGGGAAGGCTTTAATAATACACATTAACAATACATTTTCTGTATATCCTGTAGCACCAAGCTAAAATACCCAGGTGCTGGGTAGAAACACAGCTTCCCAAAGCATCCTGCTGTCAGGAGCTTGAATGCTGCATAAACATAGCCAGGGACAACTGCTGAGTCACAGCAGCAGTGGCTCCCAGGCACTCAACATTATCCAAGGTTGGAGAAGTCTGGACTTCAGGACAGAAGCCACTGCCATTGCTGTCAGTGAGCAGTGACACAAACCACAGCATTGAGGAAGGAGGGAATGAAAACAGAGCTAAACTGTTGGCTCTGTTGGGTAACCTTCCCGGTCTTCCCAGCTTGTGATAGTGGCAGATGGCCCAGTCTGTAAATTAGCAGCTACCAGATGGGCCCCCTAAGTAGCTTACTGAAGTAAATTGATTTGTTCATGGATTTGGTATTAAAATGTCCTTCTCTGTCTGGGCAGTGTTTGGCCACAGAGCTGCAAATTCCAGTCGACCACAGCGAAGGTCAGAACCCCAAGCATTCACACTGGGTAACTGCTTCTGCAACATGTGGTGTCTATGGAGGCCCATCCCCGTTCACCAGTCAGGGAAGCACAGAGTAGATATTTGCCAGCAAGAGCTAGCAATAGGTAAGCAGTGAGAACAGGTGAGAAGACTTAATTCTGGCCATGGATGACAAATACAGAAAGCTGTCCCCCAGCACCCTTTTCTGTGCATCTTACCATCGACTTCCTGCACAGTCAGCACCCTGTGGCAGTACATGCCATCTTGTAATGCAGGTGGCCTCTGAAAGGCTATGGCACTGCTATTTTCTACTCCTAACCAGCATCTCTACTCTTGTGTGAGTACCTCAAAGGTGATGATAGAATTACTGGAAAGGAAAAGATGATGGTGAGTTCTTTTCCTCCATTACATGATAAAGGCTGAGAGCCAACATTTTCTACCTTGGTTGTTCTCCCTCCAGACTTCTGCTGAAGCAGGAGGAAATTGTCTCAGCAGTACTGAGCTGGAAGCTAGAGATTGACATTTATTGATGTGAAATACTCCACATTCCTTACATTTCTTAATAAACCCACAAGCATTTCCATCTTCCTAGAGCCTCTTTGGCATGTCCTGGCATGATAGCCTGTAAGACTCAAAAAGCCTTTGCATTCATTTTAGTCTGTGCCAAAGACTGGCAAATCATGACTTAATCCCCCCAATGGCAATCTGCAATGGCAAAGGCTATAAAGTCACCCAAGACTGGCAAGCAAAAAGAAATCACTCAAATTTATATCCAAGTACTGTCACATGATAGTTTCTATTTCTAATATAGAGATAGCTGGCAAAACAAATCTTCTAAAGCCCAGC
The DNA here is from genome assembly GCA_024733675.1 of Psilopsiagon aymara. Classification (NCBI taxonomy): domain Eukaryota; kingdom Metazoa; phylum Chordata; class Aves; order Psittaciformes; family Psittacidae; genus Psilopsiagon; species Psilopsiagon aymara. The sequence goes on from JANRGW010040817.1 coordinate 39,608, forward strand.
TAGTTGAATAACTTGTCAGCCTAAGAGCTCCCATTGCCTCATGTTACATTGCCAACAGTAACTAAATGGGTGATGGAGGCTTGTTGCAACTCCCCTCCTCCTCCAGATAATGTCTTTGAGACAAAAGGATCATCACCTACTAGGAAACACAATGACCTTCTCAAGGCAAAGCTGACTACCAGAGCCTTTAACTCTTGGCTAGGGTTTGAGAAAGAGCATTTCCCCCTATTCTTTCAAATGAACTGCAAGTCAGTCTCCTGCCATAGGTGTTAGTACATATTATTGTTTCTAATTAGTATTAAATTCACTCAAACATCTTCACATGCTAACCTTGGTCCTCCATTCAATACTTAGTCACCAAAACCTAATCCTGAAAACACATGGAAAGAGCATCCATGCAATGGCTCCCCATCCATGTCTATGATCAGATACTTTTTGACTTAGTACCTTCAAATACATTTAGTACTGAGCCAAGCACATCCCAACCACTGCTGTGCTATAAACCATTCCTGCTGAAGCTTGAGGTTTTCTGCTGTAAGGGAGGCAACAAGGTCACTTCTGACCAAAGTTTTTACAAAGGCAATGTGCAGTTTAACCGGCTTCATGCTCCAGCTGATGACATTGGTAGAATTCAGTGAGCCAGAACTATTACACATACCTAACACATCACTATTCTTCTTCAAAACCCATGTTACAACAGCATCAGTCCAACGAAACCACAGGCTGCAAGGCCTGCTACATCAAGAGATGAAGCAAGGAAGGAAGCTTGTTGGTCTCAAGGGAGCACTGGGAACTACAAGCAGCTCTGTCCCTCTTCCGTTCCATGACTCCTTTTCTCTAGCACTTTATGGATAGACCCCAGCTGGTGCAGGATTCACCTCTGAGTGAAGCAGACCCTACTCACTCCATCACACCTCTCAGTGGAGAAAGCTGCAGAAACTGGACCACAGTGAACAAGACTCATGTAACCCAGCCAAGGGAGCTGCAAAGTCTTGGTGCAGCTGGGACTGGGCTCTACCCCAGCTGAATCTGTGGGCACAGGACACTGCACATGTTTTTCTCTGCTCTGTGGGAGTCATCACTCCATATCTTTAGTCCAATAAATCTAAATTCCATGTATTTCAAATCTGACTTCAGAAGGAAGCACACAGCGCTTCACTCAGCGCCTGGACATCCGGCACGGCACATTTTCCCCAGAGAAGAAGTTGTTTTCTTTACTATCCCACCAAACGGAGTCCTACCCTGAGAACCAAGGCAAGTCCTCCTACTGGAATGAAAAACAATCTGGCATTTCTCAGGATAAGGTTTATTGTTGTAGCTTCATTTCCTGTTGGCCATTCTTCCTTCTCCAACTCTCCTCTGCTGAATCTCAGTTTGCCTTCAGATTTTACCCATGACCTGGCCTGACCTGCCTTCTAAACTCTGTCTCTTAAATTACTTTATAGTCATGTCCTCCTGTCCAGAAACCTCAGACCTCTTGGCAGTGAAGCTACAAGCTTGTATTTAACAAATGAAATAGCAGGAATGGAAATCCATGTTACAGGAAATCTCTGTCTTCATCCAGAGGAGTTTCTGCCCACACCTCTGCTCCAGCTACATCTCATCTTTCTGTTGCCTTTCATATCATCAATGTCTTCTCCATGGAAGCCTGAACTGACTTTTCTGGGTCCTTCCCTCAGTCAAATGGCTTTTAATGTGCTCTCACCAGCCAGTCCACCTGTCTTGGAGCAGTGCAGGGCAAGCAGAAAGGGGACATGTTCCAGCCCCTCCGCATTGAAACTGAATTCTGTTCTTTCAGTGATTGACAGGCAGTGAAAATAATCCATTATTGTTCCAAAAGGAAAGTCCACCCTTTAAACCTGCTCTGCTCACTGCAGTGCTGGTTATCCTACCTCACTACTACCTGTTCTTTCCTCCCCCTTCCCAGACATCGAAATCACAGTATGGCCTTCCTAGCTTGCTGCTAAGATTGCAGTCCAACCTGAGCACTCAGTCTCATTTTTGGGTCTTGTCTCCATTTACCATCCATTCCACGTTGTCAGTGAGATGACAGTGAGAGCTTCACTCTTGCACCTCCCATTCCTGGTTCATGTTTGAGATCCTGGCTAGCCTGTCCTGACAGCCAGAACAACACTTGGATTCTCCTATTCCCTATTTTATTCTTGGCAAAACCCTTTCTCTCTGTATGCTGCAAAGTACTATGCATAAAGTCCCCATACAGTACTACAGCACTTTAGACCCTCAGCTGACTGGAAAGATTTGCTTGGATGGCTCAAATCGCTACAAGTATTTCCACTGGAAATCCACAAAGGCAATTCTTTATACACATTCCCAGGACGCACAGATTTGCACTGGGAACTTGTAATTCTCCATTTCCTGCACTTTGAAGTCCTGCATTGTAAAAGCAAAAGTTGTAAAGAACTTTCACCATCCTCAACCACACTCCTCCTTCCCTGTCTCACGTATTTCCCTTTTTAAAGCCTTATACCCGCATAAGTCAAACCTGGGGATACCGCAAGCAGACAAGTTCAGGTAGTAGCAAACAGCATCTCCTCTCCCACCACGCATGCAGAGAGCTTCCCAGCAAACATTTCTGCCATAGTTTTGCCCTGAGGTGAACAGAATCAAGGAATTCTCAAACTGCACCCAGAAGGTACACATGGAAGTGCTGTCTTCTTTATACTCCACCCTCCTGCAGCAGGCACTAAGTACTGGAAAGCAGGCTCCAGCTTTTGTGCATGTATCTTTGTTCCACACAAATATGGAAATACTTATTTAACAGGTTTTTTAATCATAGAATAAGGAAAGTTAGAGTTGGAAAGGACCTTACCAGCTTCAAACTAGCAAGCTATCAGCAGTTACAATAATCCTAAGTGACTACTCAAGAAGCTATATAATTCCACCAGTTTATGAAGGCAGCCAGTTACTCAGTCTTCAAAGCCTCCACCTGCCTCATTGTCAGTCGGATCCAACACACAACCAGCTTCTGCACTGCTATTTGTGTCAGTCAGCATAGGCTGTACAGCGTCATGCAGTTCATGCACTTGCCTGATAAACTGCATTGCCAGAGCATGTTGCACAAGCACACCTCGAAAGCCACACACTTTGCACAGATGGGGAACAAGACAAACACACCCTGAACACTGGGACTATGAACTGTATCGCTAGGAAGTAATTCACCTTGATCTGAATTGTTCATGGCTTGGCAGGTTCTTTGAACACCAGCCAGAGAGCTGGGGCTATAACAGACCATACAGTGGCAGTTACAGTGCTGTGTGTCCAGCAAGCACCTTCCTGCAATGCAGATCAGGACAGTTTGAGGCGTTGCTGAAGCTCCTGTCAGGTTTTATAGGTTCCCTCAATCTGAATTGACAATAAAAGGGTCTTTCCTCCTCCCAGGCCACAGGCTCAAACCACTTTAAGCCTGGGGCAAACATTTCTATTTGCTTATACGTAGGATCACCCGATCAAAGGCACGGATCCCTGTGAGTCTGGAATCTCGCCAGCTGCAGGCAGCCGACTGTCACACCTTGTCCTAACCTTTGGCACAGCATCAGTGGCACTTGCACTAGTGCCAATGCTGGAGCTTGCACAGAATTATGCATAAACTAATGCAGAAGTGATCACATTTACATAGTGAGTATTCTTCAATTCACAGTATCTAGGAGCGTTTTACTATCGCAGTATTTGAATATAAAGTACAATAACCCAGTTAGAATGATGGAATGATGAATGATGGAATGGTTTGTGTTGCTTAAGCTGTCTTAGCAATTGCAGAATCAATGCAGATTGCAGTATCAGGCTCCCCTCAAATCCGGCTTCAGTCTGCTGTGGTTAAAGCCATTAGTTGAGCTCCTTTACCAAAACCTCTGTAATACCACTCATTTACTGTCACTCGCTGTTATTAACTGTTGCTCAGGACCCCTGAGGATGCATTTTTGCTTTGTGAAATATACTAAATAGCATTCTAGACACCCCTTCTGGAAGCTGAGGTTGACCTGAGTTCTTGGTTGGTGAGGCAACACTGTGATTCATAAACCCACAGCAGTTTAGCTAAAGCCTACCCTGCAGGGTCAGAGTTGATATGCCATCAAATCTCTCCAGATGTGGTTGATGAACCTGAGATACTCCAATGCTGCACCTCCATTTGCAACGGGTTTCAGTGGAATAGTCACACAAGTTTGCTGGGCTGTAAAGCATCAGGTTTGAACATAGACTGAAGGCAAAGTGCTACCTGAAGTGTTCATGAGAATGAACAGAGGATCGGTCTGATTTTGCCCAGAGGGGGAACTGGAGCTGCAGATGCCTGTACAGCTGAAAGGTCAGCTGGAAGCACAGTCTGCCACTAAGTAATAAGCCTTGTCACATGCAGACCTTTTATGTGATGCCTGTAACTGATGGGTCCTTGACACCAGACAAAACGTGATCTGTTAAGCCAGTGCTCTGCTGGTCAGGCTGAGAAACAAGACTCCTGACCTTCATTGGTCACTTGATGTTACTCCTGAGGATGCTGCTTTCTTTCAAGACCAGAAGTAACTTGCTACCATGCAAATGTGTGCTCCCAAACGCCTCCATCCCTGTATCCTGCTGAATGCAGAGATCTTGTCAATCCACAAAAAGCCTGTTCTGGCAATCCTGATAATAAAAAGCTCCAACAAACCAAAGCAGTGACAAACCTTTAATGCTGATATGAATCACTTTCAAATGAAGCATATCAATGCCTTATGTGGAAAACTAAAATGATGCAAAGAGGACTCAGGAGCTGGCAATATTTCATAGGGTATTTTTCCACTCATCCCACATGGAACTGGCTCTATTTCTTAGCTGTACATGCAGGTTTTTACCCCTCAGCCTCGCTGGTGTCTCATGTTGGCATCAGCAGGAGCCTTCATCAAACACATTTGTTTTTATACTGATACTTCTTACAGAACTGGGCTGCTACCACCCAAGGAAATGGCTGTTTCAGGGGAGTTCAAGTGGTTCCTCACTATAAGTCATTCCCTGAGAAGATTAAGAAAAGCTTAAATCTGGCAGCATGACTGCTCTGCCTGTAAGAATTGAGTGTTTCTTACCCAGTGTGACAGAAGAAAACTAAGATTCATTTGGGTTTTAATGAAAACCAGGAAGTCACTAAATATAAATCCAAACTTTGGCTGTCTTCTGCAGGGAAGACACAGCTCAGGGTAACCTCTGGAGAGCTACTGTCGCTTGCCCTCAGCTACGGAGCAGGACCGTAGAAGCATGCAGAACAGCAGTGATGTTTATTTCCCCTGATAAGGAAGCTATGAAATGTTCCCTTATGGAAGCACAGTTATGATGTGTGTGGAAGAGCCTGGGGCAGGAAACAGTGAAGAATTCCTACTTTAGTTTTCCAAGAGAAGTTAAAGCTTGGAGTGAAAGCACATCTAGAGCAGGTTCCAAGATCTGTCTTGTCAGAGCTTCCAGAGACTGCTGGGCCTTTCATTCGAGCAATGCTCAACTCGTGCAAAGCTGTTTGTGCAAAGCAGGAGTCAGGGCACAGATGCCAAGTGCTCCTCTCTCGCATGCTGTTACTTGTCAACAGAAAAGTGTCTATATGGCTAATGGGCAACAGCTTGGTTATTAGTCAATCTAAAGGAGCAGGCTTGCAGTAACAGCTGATGTTTTGTAACTATTACCAAGTAGGAATTAAAAGTGTGGTTATAAATGCCTGAGAGCTGAAGTGACTTGTTGGCTTTCTGACACTGAATGTTTGATATTACAATGCGATGCCTCCAGAAACAGATAGCAGCACTGAGCTTTTACTTGTCCAAATCATATCAGATGCATTGATTCTTCCATCCTATTCCACACTTTCATGTGCTTTTGTTCCTGTTTCACTTGGAACTGGAAATTTAGTCAGAGGTTTGTCCCCTTTTTTCCTGCAGAAGGTGTTCAGCCTTAAGTGCCATGGGAGAAAATGGTATATGCTACAACAGAGCTCTGCCTGAGCCTTTCCCCACTATTCTGGGGAAGCAAGGTGTTTGCTTAGCTGACAACGGAACTGGGCTCTCCAAAAGCCAAAGTAGCACTTCAGGCAACCTCATAAAAAGTGGCTCTTAACTATTTCTATGCTGGAAAAAAACAGTATGGAAAGAACGTCTTCTATTAGAAAGGGACTGAGTTGGTGTTTCAATCAGAGCATGCACAGAAGTTAAACTGGACAAAGGATATGAATAAAAACTAAAGCTGGACTTGAGTGGGTGCCAATAAAACTCGCCACTAACTAAAGGCTGCTTGCCTGCTTCCATGAGACAGCTCGGTGGAGGTGACACCTCTGTGGCAGAGGCTGCTGGTTGAAGTCCATGTGTGTTTTCCCCAGTGGCAGCAGTTTTCCTGGAACACACAAGCTGGCATGACAAGTTTACCCTACTTGGACTTAGCAGCATAAACCTTTAGTACCCTTTCATAACCCTGGCTGCGCAGCCATGCCCTTTATGGCTGACCTAGCAGGGTTTCTTGCCACATTGGGCGCGATTGTAGCTCCTCAAGGGTTAACCTGCGAGTCCCTTTCAGTACTTTGAATAGTTTCCTTGGCAGAAGTGACTGTGAGTACACCCAGCTTGGAAGTGTTGATTTAACCACAGGACTGTTATCCTGAAGTTTCTAAAGGCCTAGCCTCCTGTCTAACACTCTGATCCTCACATAAAGGTACGCTTCCCTGTGAGCCAGCTGAGAACTAAGCCCCAGCACTGCTTTGTAGAGGCACTGAATGTTCATGGCTAAGGATTAACACTGGCTCTGCTCTCAGTCTCTGAGGATCTCAACTCAACTTTTCAGCTCTTAGTTGCAGATTTGCAGTAGGAGGGAAGGTCAGTGTGGAAAACGATCCTCACAAAGGAAAGCTGACACGAACATGTCACTTCGGTGAATAGAATAATACTTTTAAGTCAGTGTTTCTCAATTCTCAGTAATAATCTTTAAAACAAAGCTGAATAACTGAGGCTTCTCTAATCCATGGTCTCAAAATGATTTGCAGCTGGAAAAATGCATTGGGCCATCACCATTCCCATGCTCACAGTTTATGGACAGCAAGACAGAGCCATACCCGGTTCCACTTACAATATGAGCCGTTCCCACCACCTCTTTGTGTGGCCTTGTACTTGCCAGTATTCTTCCACAGCAGCTTCCTTCTCTTTTGCCTGCAAAGACCTCACTCTGCACTGGTGTCAATGTACTTCTGGATAGCCTGAGGCACAGCTCCAAGTGCCATATCCCAGAACAGTGCCAAATTCCTGCCAAATTCCTGTTCTGCTCTGGGAATCCGTTCACAATGTGACCAGGCTTTACTCAAGTCTTGATTGCTTGCACTAAACTGGTCTGAAGTGTAACTGTGAAAGATTGAGCTACTTAGCTGGAGTGCTTAGTTCAGAGCACTACAAACTTCATAGCAACTCTCACACCTCATGTTTTGACCCTTCCCTCCGCAGAGGGAAAACGGGCAGATGTATGTTTGCTCTTTCTTTTTTGACGTTAAGATAACAGAATCAGGCAGTCTGTAGACTGTGCAGGAAAAGAGTGAGTAACAAGGGATGTAGGGACAGGACAAGGGGAATGGCTTTAACCTGCTAGAAGGGAGCCTGAGATGAGCTCTCAGGAAGAAGCTCTTCCCTGTGAGGGTGCTGAGGCGCTGGCACAGGGTGCCCAGAGAAGCTGTGGCTGCCCCAT
>JANRGW010040818.1:5203-15688 GCA_024733675.1 Psilopsiagon aymara
GGGATGGTGAAGATTTTCAGCTCTCACTCCAAAACAGGCATGTTTCAAAACATTTGCCTCACCTCTTCCAGAAAAAGTCTCCGTCAGAATTAGACATTTCAGAATATTCCGTACACATTTCAATACTTACCCGTTTGGTGACATGCACATCAGTTCCATTTGCACGAGAAGGAAGACTTGGACTTTTGCATTTTTCCTCCTGAGTAGTAACATCCTATGTGGGAATTCACAGTTTATGCTTCAGGAAAGAAATATAGTGCTGCATTTCTATGAGCCCTCTCACAGGGTGAAAATGTGAGGTGTTAGAGTGGCTTCAGTTCTGCTAGCCTGGTCAAACGATACAGAACCTTAAAGCTCACATTGTGGAATATGCTGCATCTACTCTGCAATATCTATGCCCTTTCCTTTCATCCCAAAAGACATGAGAGGTTCTGTTACTCTTATCAGAGACCAAAAGAGTGATGAAATACATACAATACTCAAATTATTTCAGGACACGTCATTTTCTATATTAATAAGAGAAGAAATGATGACTAAGAGGATGACTAATGGTAACTAACAGGCAGATGCTACGAATCTCCATGTACTTTTCTTAGAGTTAGGAGTTGAGCACATCCCAGGTTGTATTTCCATAGTTATATCTCTCTGAAAACTAGATTAAAACCCCTAGTAGCTTTTTGGTTTCTGAGACTCTAATTCTAGCTTTAGTCAAGTCCCACAGAAAAGACTGAGGTTTGTGTTCTGGGTTTGTTTGGGGGAGCAAGGTAGGGGTGTTGGTTTGTTTGGGTTTTCTTTAATATTAATTGTTTTTTTACTAGAAAAGCCAGGTGTGCTACGAATCTTGTAAAAGAATGTATTCTTATAAAAACCCTGTCTCACTTCCATAAAACTCGGGTTTGTACAATGTAAATATAAAATTCCATGTGCATTCTCTAAAATAGAACAAATCTCTGATGCTTACAGATCATACCTTTGCAGGGAGGCTTCCAGTGAGTATGTTACATGATAACACAGGAATGCTTGCTCACTTTGGACTCTGTTTAGGGGGAAATTTCTTATTACCCAGCATGATTGGTGAATATTAAGATGTCCTCTTAAACACTGCTTAGTGACAAACATGGAGTACTAATATCAACAGTAATATTTTCAATTCAATTTTCAGACTTCAGACTGGATGAATCTTGAAGGCGGCTCATAAATATATCATGTCTGTTATGCTGAGACATCATGAGAAACTCTGGAATGAAAATTGTTTTACTTAAGTTATCCTATTGAACACACTTCACAGTTTTGTTCATTATCATTTCAGCTGTAAAATATGGGTGCTGTACCAATGAACCAAACGGTAGATATTGCACAATGTATTCAAGAGGTAAAAAGTTCAGCAGAATTTACTGAGCTTCTATCCAAAAACTAATTTGGGAACTCAGGATGGTTTATTGTTTTCACGGTGCTGCAAGTCAAGCTGCAAATTTCTTGAGCTTACTTGGAACAGAATGTTGTAAAAGCTTTCTTGTGGCATTTTTGGTCTTATTTGTCCAAAAGGGAGCATGGTCACTTTGCCATTTTAAGAAAAAAAAAAAAATATGGAAAACTATATGAGCATGCTTGGGGTATAAAGGGTTTGTATGGCTTTTGTTTTTCTGTTCAGTTGTGATTCACTATGACATCTTTTTTGGAGTCAGTTTTAGTGAGATTTACATTTTGCATTTCTTTTGGCTGTTACCCAGTAATTTAGATTGGTTCAAGACTACTGAGATATACAACTGCTTAGCGAAGTCGTAATAACAATGGGAGAAAATGGAGTAAAACGAACTAGAAGTGTAACACCGTCATAAATCAGAGCAGCTCAGCCCGGGCTCGCAGGAGGTGAGACGGCCCAAGTTTGCCCCCTGCAGGAAGCATCCCCCCGCGGCTGCCCATTCCTCTTGGCAGCAGGAGCACCCTCATTTTTAAAAGTAGTAAGATTACCCTATCCATTATCAAATTGATTATTACACTTCAGCATTTAGGAAATAATAAAACAAAAACATTTGCTGCCCAAACACAGAAACATTCATAGAAACCGATCATTCTTTGTCTAACCCTGGCTTTTTATTACTGTATTGATCTTAAACTTCCTTAGATTTTACTGTTCTTTTTTTTCTAGTCAATTTAATTTGTACTGAATTAGTTTTATATCTTCAGTAAAATATTAGTAAAATGTTCCATAAATTTTCATAAAGTGAGGATTTTCTTTATATTTTTTTAGGCAATTTTAAGAAAATATATTCTGTACCACCTGTGTCTTAATTGCTCTCTGGTCATTTCATGGGAGTCATAAGTGTCTTCTCAGGCCTCTTGTCAAGTATGATCTGGAGAACTGCGGATTTGTTAAAAGATTTTGGGTTTTTTCCTCCTTTCTGAATCTTTTAACATTATTTTAAGCTAAGAAGGACAGATAACTATGAAGTAATGTCAGACTGTGTATTTTCCTAACACAGGAAAAAGAAATTAATTTCCCCTTTAGCACATGACCTATTTTGATACATGTCTATAGAAACTAGTCATGCAATGTCACATTTGAACATGTTCCTAGATTCTGTTTTCGAACAGTTTTTGTGATTGCAGAAGAAAGATGTAAGTCATTCCCATTTCCAACCCTTTGTTTTTTTGCTGAAATTGATTACTACACTTGCCATCTACACATACAAAGTACACTACAGAAACACCAATATCTCTAAAGGATTAAACCATTGGATCCCTTGAAGCAGTCATGAGTAATTTGACTTAACCATATGAATGGACTTCAGATTTGCTGGTGAAGCCCTCCAAAGCAATGGAGCTGCACAAATGCACATATTTTTATGAGATAGCAAATGCTGGAGACATATTCAATGGCTCAAGCCATTCCTTCATGTCTTCTCCTAACTAGTTTCCTACCTGCTCTGCATTTAGGTCTGTTCTAAGGTTACCTAATTGTTCGGGCTTTTTGCTTTTTTTGGTGGTTGTTCAGTTTGATTTTTAAATGGGAAATTAGATGGGAGCCCAGTAGTGAGTTTACAGTAGTATTTCAGTACCCTTATGAATGTGGAATGGTGACTTCTAAGCTGACATATTCTCTCAGAAATAGTCCTTCTAAATACTGAAATCAGCATTCATTGTACAAAATGAATGTTCAGTATCTAAGTATATGTGTTTCACCTTTTACTCTCAACTACTATCATCTCCTGAGCTATGGCAACTTGAACAGAAGTGCTCCTGTTCAGGCCTGGGATACTAGAACACAAGGGAAACTCAAGAAGGAAAACATGATAGTAAAATAGATGACAATGGTCCTGTAAAATGAGGGCTGACCTTACAGTTCCTCAGCAGGATGACTGTGATACTGACATATCAATACTGAAAATTCCCTCTGCTCATTTTTCCATGGTTTACATGCTTCTTCACTGATTCCTTCTATAAATGTAGAAATCTGTTTAACTGCCATGTTCTTGCTGGCTTTCAGGTACAGTAATATGTCTTCTGTCTATCCAAACCTTTTCTCTTTTACACAATTATCTGCTTTACTTAAATCCTCAGTTGTTGCTGTTCCTTGGTACAACCTAGCTAGTAAACTTTTGAACTACTCTTTTGTACTTTGAGGAATTAAATTATTTCTGTTTCATTAACACTGTTTATCCTGAGCCAAGCAAATATCTCAATGTGGATTTCTCGGGAGGTGTCACCTGGCTCCTCTTCAGTAACATTGGTTCTCTGTTTACCCAATGTCGCAGTCTTCTTAGGGGGCTAAAGCCCTGACACTTTTTAATCCAGTCATTGCTGCTCTGTCTCTGAGGATGATATAAATTGTCTTTTTAAAGAATGCATTTAGTTGCCCTACATTTCATCCATAAACTCTTTCACAAGATTTTTGAGCCATGTAAAAAGCTGAGTTCTTCCAAATTACTTTCCTATTCCCGCAGCATTTCTTACAAGTAGAACTGTTCTGCCACAGTCATTAGCACCCATTAATAAAACTTGTTGCTTTTCAGATTGACTTAGTCCAGTCATCACTGTAAAAATTTAATGCCTCTTCTACAAAGATTTTCTCTGCTGCAACTGTGCTGCTGCATTTTTTGGTCTATGTCATTAAGCTAGTGCTTGTAAAGCCTAACACACACACACATAAACATGTATGAATGCATACACACATCACAGTGATTTGGCTTCTGTTGATTTGCTGGCATTTAAATTCTGAGTATTGAATTAGGCCTCTTTTTTAGGAGATTCCTTACCATACAGAATCATAGAATCCAGAATAGTTTGATTTGGAAAGGACTTTAAGATCACCTAGTTTCAAGTCCCCTGCCATAGGCAGGGATGCCTCACCCTAGACCGGGTCACTCAAAGATCCATCTATCTTGGCCTTGAACACTGCAGGGATGGAGCATTTACCACTTCTTTGGGCAACCTGTTCCAGTGCCTTATCTCCTTCACAATAAAGAACTTCTTCCTTACATCTAACCTGAACTTCCCCTGTTCAAGTTTGAACCCATTACCCGTTGTGCTATCACTACAGTCCCTAATGAAGAGTCCCTTTCCAGCATCCTTGTAGGCTCCTATGATTCTAAGATTCTATGAGCACTTGGTGTACCAGTAATACTCCTTTGACTCACTCTTCCTGGAATTCTAGTCCCTTAGCAGGGACTCAACCAGCAAGATTTGTTCTTCTATAAGGCACAAATTTTCCTATTTCATCTTTCTTATTTATTTTTTTTCCTCCTTACTTTCTGCTTAACAGTATAAATCTTATATATTAAACGTCTATGTTAGATGTTGAATGTCTTTGACAGCTGCCTGGTCAGCATCCTTTGATAAAATTAAGCAAGAAATTGTAGTTCAACAAGGACTCTGAACAAGCTGCTGTCAGTACTAGCATCACTTTGTGGTAATCTGTCTTTCAGCCTAGTCCCCTATTTGGGAAGATGGGGTGAAATGTTTCAAACTTCTCTTTTTAATTTCAGCTCTGCCAGAGTGCTCCTAAAAAAAACCTATTCACTGCTCTGTTCTTCTCTTCAGAGGATTGCTACTGAGCCATTATATGCCAGATATCACATGGGTTTCAACTATTGTTAAAGGCTTACAAAATCTGTGAAAAAACTGCTTCATAATGCGTGGAGATTCACTGCCCAGACAGAGAAACTGATACTTCAAAAGCTTAGCCATTAAACAGAGTCACTAATACAAGGAAGGAGACTTATTCAGTCTCGCTTATGACTGCATTAATTACTTTTGCCCTAAGATGTGCAACAGCATGACCTTCCTGTCTTTTACTGGAAAATTTTCAGTGTTTTTACTTTTTGCCAGAAGCTTCCTTTACCGAACCCTTATAAATAATATAATAGGCCTGGGTTCACTTGTGACTTTCCCTTTCGTGTGTTCTGCATAGTACAGCATATTTGTTGTGCAGGAAAGAAATCTCTTTTTTCTTTCTTTGTTTATGTCTTAAATGCTCCACATCACAGGGCTGAACATTTTCTCATTCTACATAATAGGAAACTATACCCGGAACATTGTAGAACTTATCATTGCTATGGCCGTAATAACTAAAGCACATGGAAAATGGATTAATATTGACATTATAAACTGTTTCCCAAACCCTGCTCATGAGAGCCCATGCATGTTTAAGACAATACAGCTCTAGTTCTTATGTCTGGAAATGTGCAGTTTTTGTTAACACGTATTTTCTTTATGCAAAAATATGTGGCCTCATTTGCAATGTATTGCCACAGCCTTTTTACTGATACTGAAGCATCGATAGGCACTTATTTTAAATGAAAGAATAATGATTTCCTCACCAATTTATACCATATTTTAGATTTATATGAATCATACTATGTCTTTTTTATGCTCCAAGAAGCCTATTGGATTAAGATCCAAGGATATAAAATAGTGACTTTCCCATCATTTTAAATGCGTATTCAAGAGTACATTGCAGTTATTAACCACAAGATGGCTCAATAGGAAAGGAAAATGAAGCTCTGATTTTGCATTTTAAAACTGAACTGTCATCTTTGCTCCTCACGCACTAGGGTTAAATGTATCCAGTTCAGTCCTTAGTTAAAACTTAGAAACACTGTATTGTTAACCCAATTTTGATTAAAAGCTATCATGAGTTTTAGCTTCCTTGACCATAAAGTTGAAACGCTTGAGGTTTTTTTTCAGATCTGTGAAAATACAGAACAAGACTGATGAAAGGAATCAAATTTCTAAAGGCAAAACTTCACTGGAAAACTGTTGCATGTTTCACAGACTAAAAAATAATCCTCAGTTATCATTAATGTAATGTTTTTAATTACGCTATGTGAATCAGGCCTATACATTACTGATGGAGCATAAATTGCCAATAATACTTACAGTACAGATAATTTAGTTCCCAACATTAAGAAGCAAACACTGCTTATCTCCCTCTTTCTTTTTTGATTACTATTAAACTGCCAGTCATCTATGATTTTACTGCAGATGAAGTTGCATGTAGAATCACCAACTACTAATATCAAGATACAGTACAAGAATCCTGTCTTCATTTATAGAACAGCTACTCAGAAACTACTATTTTGGCAAAAAAGGGACTTCTTCAAGCTTTTTTTGGATTGTTGGGGAGGTTTCTGCATACTTCTTAGTGGTTGAAGCAAAACCATCACAAAGAAAATAGACTCACCATGTTTGAAGCAACACATTCCTTTAAAACTGAAGGATTTGTTAATAAAAGCATCTTCATTTTCACTTTATAGTAGGATTCTCATTCAAATCTTTATAGCCATTAATGCATATAAACTAAATTCATGTGACAGGAATTTACCTGTTTCTAAGTAAAAGTATACATTGTATTTCATGTTTCAGTTAAACTACTGTAATAAGCACATCTGTCAAGCAAATAAAGAAAAAGAACAAACAGATTGCCTAAACAGCAATCACTGAGAGTCCATACCACTGCATGTGTTGTGACCCAGTCTGCTGGAGATTCTGGGCAGAGCAATATTTCAGATTCTAGGAAAGCATTTTCCTTGGGACATGGGATGGTCAATATCCTATGCTATGTACAGAAGTAAGCATCAGAGGGCCTCTGCCACCAGCTGATACTGCTCATTTACTTGACTTGCAGTCCATTCCTTTGTTTAAGACAGTGGCTATCCAAGTAAACCCTTGCAAATCCTAATTCCTTCCAGTCAGCTTCCCAAGGATAAAATTAAGAAGAGTGAGACTGAAAGATTTGCCTGCTTTTAAAGGCAGGTCTTTTAAAGGCAGGTGAGATTACTCTCATCCTGTGTCCTCAGACTTCCAAAGCTCTTTTTGACCTTTCATGTGTGCTACGTGATGGCTTTGGCTGCTACCTGCACACCTTGGGAAACAGCCTGTCTCCTGTAGTGTACCTACTGTTCTCATGATTTGTGAGGGTAGATAGCCTGGGAGAAGGCAGGTGATAGGATGTTGCACTCAGCTCATGAGAAAAGGGGAGGATGATGTGAGTAGAATGCATTTGTTTGCTGCTCATTGAAGAGCTGCCAGGGAGGTTGGCAAAGAGAAGGAAGCTTCATAGGAACTACGTGAGCAGCAGCTGCAGCTCAAGATGGAGAAAAATTGATAATGGGTAGGAAAGCAGCAAGCAGAGGCAAAGTTGGCAGATTAGACCCTGGAGTTATGGAAATCAATCTCTCCAGCATCTGGCTGGTTTCTTCTTCCACCCACATCTGGCTCAACAGCTGCTGCCTGAGAGCACAATTCTGCAGCACTAGAGGCAGAAAGCCTCCAGCAAGCACTTTAACAGCTCCCACCACCTCCCTGTGCCTTTATCATTCTGCTTTCCAGACACCCAAGCTCCTGACAGACCTGCAAGATGCTCAGCGTCCTACTGCAGTCTCTATAGATTGCTTCTCTCTCCGTTGTGAGGTTTGGTTTTTATTTTAACAGGGACATCTATGTGCAGACGCTGGTCAGCACTCTTATTTGACCAAGTCCTGTATCTGATTGTCACAGTCTGTTCTATTTTTCTTCTTAAACTCTAACCACTTTTCTGTTAGATTAGTGTCATTGTCCTCATCACTTTGTACATGACTATATCCATTTGCAATGCTTCAACCCAGAATAGCTGGAGAGTAGGACATGATTTTTGGACTAGCTACTGGAGACATTTGTGTGTAGAACACTAACAAACTTCAAGTCAAACTATCTGGAGAGTAGCTCAATAGGTTTAGGAGCTGGACACTGAAAGGACCATAAGCTACCTGAGCAACCCATGAGTAAAATCTGCTAGTGAGCACTGAGTCTGATCAGCCAGCAAAACAGAGTGTGATAAGGCTATTTGAAGTGTTCATTCTTATGTAAGTACTACTTGTCTGTATACAATGCCTGTACAAGAACTATAGCCCTGTCTGTGTTTAAATGGTTGATCATGCTTGTGCATGGAAGACTATAGCAAACAGGACACTGAGAGAGTGTTGAAGTTAGGAGCACTGGAACAGGCTCCTGCTGCTAGCACAGGCCATTGCAGGGAAGGGGTGTAAGATATGGCTTTGCAGGTATCTTCTGCAGAAACAGGACTGTGTACCTCTCTTGATTCTCCTATTTCACAGCCCTGGCATCCCAGCGCAGGAGCATGAATGAGCTGCTCTTTCTGAGTCTGCTTCCCGCCAAAGACCTCTCAAGGGCTCTTCAAGGAACAGGTGTGTACCTCCAAAACATGATTTCAAGGACACTACCATGATTATGCTGAATTCTGTGCTGTGTACCTTGAAACAGTCATCTTTCACACACAGACGCACCACTGGGATTAAAACTCCTGATACTGCCAGAGGTTCCTTCTCCCTGAGTTTTATGAGAAGTGAAATGAACAGTGTCAACATGGCAGGAACATGTGAAAAAGTAGAAAATTAATAATTTTAAATGTTATTAAATGTTCATCTGGATACCATGAGGTTCAGTGACATTAGAGAAGAGACAGCAAAATAGAGCAATTCAGATGGCAGCAAGAAAAAGGGTTCTGAAAAAGGGAGAGAGCAGATGAATGAGAAAGGAATAACTGAATCAAAAGAAAGAGCTGAAGTTTGGTAGCAGAGGACAAGCAAGAATACTTTTATGGAATTGTCCCTGTATGTTGCTTTGGAAAACTTCCGGGTTGTTGTGAGACCTCTAGATAGATCAGGAGCCTTCTGCTGCATACCTCAGAGGGTCCTGGGAGGGTATGACCCACCCTGGTTCAGAGACCAAGGAGCCAATGAGAACTGAACCACTTTTGGAGCAGAACTCCCAATTTAGTTTCCATTGAGAGAACCTAGTTCTGCATCAAAACCAGCCTGACAATTCAGCCCTGTGGTCAGTAAATACAGATTGTCAGGGCTTCAAAACCAGGCTCCTGCTCTGAACCAAATTGCTAATGTAGGCACAATCTAATGCTGTTTTTTCTTTTCCTCTACAAGCAGTGGGGACAGTCTGTCAACCTTGAAGAATCATCAACTGAAAAAAAACCCACCTGAATAAATAAAAGGACAAGAAGCTGCATATACTCCTTCTGTCAGCAATGACTCATATCAGCACCCCGAGTGAGTGGTGTGAGGGCAGCTACCATTCTACCACACAAATCAGATATATTCAGGAAACAGACTCTCAGTGAGTTTCAAACCTCCTTACCGTTATAATCTGAGGATGGCTCTACACATATTTGTTGTGATTTAAGCTGTAACTCACACAGTTTGCTCACTCACTTCCCCCTCTTTCTTCCCCCTGCTCCAGGAGGGATGGAGAGGGGAATCAAAAGAATGCAACTCCCATGGGTTAAGATAAGAACAGTCCAGTAACTAAGGTATAATACAACCAACTGCTGCTACCACCACTAACAATAATAATGACAAGGGAAATACAAGGGAAGAGACTACAACTGCTCACCACCCAATATCGAGCCCGACTTAGCAGTGCATCCAGCCATCCCAGGTAACTGCCCCCAGTATATATAGTGTGCATGATGTGCTGTGGTATGGAATACCTCTTTGGTCAGTTTGGGTCAGGTGTCCTTTCTCTGCTTCCTCCCAGCGTCCCTTCCTCCCTGGCAGAGCATGAGACTCAGAAAGTCCTTGGTCAGAGTAAATATTACTAAATATCAGCTATAATCAGCTATAAACACTGGTTTTATCAGTGTTGTTTCTAGGCAGAAAGTCAAAAACACAGCACTGTACCAGCTACTAAGAAGGAGAAAATTGACTGCTACTGCTGAACCCAGGACAACATTTTATCAGCTTGGATATCAGTTTTTCTAACTAAGTAAAAATAATTTCCAAACTCCAAAAAGACAATGAAAAGAAAAATAAATCAATCCTATTTAAATATATTTTCTTGCAGTCTGTCATGGGTTCAGCAGTAGCAGTCATTTTTCTCCTTCTTAGTAGTTGGTGCCGCACTGTGTTTTTGTCTTGTGGCCTGAGAACAGCGCTGATAACACCAGTGTTTTAGTTACTGCTTAGTACATTTTGG
>JANRGW010040819.1:0-10744 GCA_024733675.1 Psilopsiagon aymara
TTGTGAATGCTCCATCCCTGGCAGAGTTCAAGGCCAGGTTGGACAGAGCCTTGGGTGGCATGGTTTAGTGGGAGGTGACCCTGCAACTGTATGATCTTAAAGTCCTTTCCAACCCTAACTATTCTATGATTCAATGGTTCTAACTCTTCAGATTGCCACAAAGAAACACAAACAAATGCAAGTATGGAAGGTAAATAAAAGCAGTATTGGGAAGGATAACCAACTGTTAAAAGACTAGCTGGGTAACCATACCAGCAGCCATATAAAAACTGTGGTCATGAGATAAAAGGCAGAAGACAGAAAGCACTCCATATACAGTCTTTCAATTATGCAAAATTAAAGGTACGGTATTAGAAGAACAAATAAGTGAGGCACAAGCATGTGCAACTGACAGCACAGTATGAGACAAAGGTAAAAGTTAAACAAAGCTTCAAAATCCAGTGCCTCTCAGAACTGTTTATGGATACAAACTTAATATTCACCTTGCATTTCACAACAGCCAAAGCAGTAACGGGGCACAGCCATGCTTCCCACCACATCCCAACTATTTTCTTCTGGATCAAATCTTTCAATTGTGTTGCCAATCTCTGCTCCAACCCAACCTCCTGCAAATAACAGCAAACACAGGAAAGAATTTAATGGCATCAAACTGTGTGTTAGCTGCATTTTTAGACATATGGTACACTGTTCCAGAACAGAAATAAGTTACAACTGAATGATAACTAATCCACAAAGATTAGGTACACTAATGCTCAAGCAAACAGCTGTTTTTCAGAACTTCAGTTTGCAAATTTGCAACACCAAGATGTAATATTTAAGATCAAATCAATTTACAAGTGCCATGAATTAACACTTTAAAAATTAACTTCACCTAGAAAAAAACCCAAAACTCACCCAGAGCATAGATAGCACCATAGCACGTGCACACTCCCAGTCCACAACGAGGGTGGTTCATGGAAGCCACAGTGGTCCACTGCTTAGTAACAGGATCATAACATTCAGTACAGTCAAAAATCATTGAGTCCTTCTCACCTGAATAATAAGACCGAGACAGAGAAAAGGAAAACGCAGTGTTTTGCGCTGCAGATACAGAATCATTCTTCAACTCCTTCCAGGACAGACAACATTTGAATACAAGATCTTTCTTTTAGCTAATCAAACAGCCGAAGTAGCAAAAGCTTTGTTTATACCCAGAACTGAATCATCACAAGGAAAAGCTTTCATCAACAGTTTTCCAAAACATTACTGAAAGCGTCAGAGGGGCAGACAACCACAGTGCTACACACTTTTTACTCCGTAGCACAACTGATGGTGTTTTCAAGACCAAAGAATATGTTCCACAATGACAAAACCAGCATATATATGCATTCTTTAATGATGGGCTGGTAGAGCTGAGCTACTCATCACATCCTTGAGCAAACATACATAACAAGCCTTTCCAAGTATGCAGACAACAAGCAGTCTGTCTTGTACTACTGCCTTTTAGGCAATGGACTTCTGCTAAACTACAAGTGAGAAAAGAAATACTGTTAGTGGTGGTACACAAAGTGCACAGAATATCCAACTATGTACTATATATCTCAGCATATCTGCATGTGTCCACATGCCTACCTGTGAGTTGCTATACCATGAGAGGAGAACAGGTTAGTAAAAAATGGCCAACATAGGAGCCCAAACAAATCAGTGATTACAGAGAACCAAGAATCTCCAATTCAACTGTCATATCTGGAAGTGTATTATCTACTCTTGGGTTCCTCAGAACCATTTACAAGAAGAGTTCTTTAGTGTCCATGTTAGAAAAAAAAGCATACTTCAGCTGTTACCTCCAATTGCATAGACCATTCCTCCCACCACAGCCACACCGAGCCCACTCCGGGCCTGGTGGAGAGAAGACACTGTGGTCCAGTAGTGGCTGAAGGTATCAAATCGCTCCACACAGCTGAGGGCTCTACTGTCACTCCAGCGTCCTCCTTGCAGTCGGGTGTACCCACCTAGAAAGTAACAGCTGAATAAGAGCTTCCTGCTGGTCCCCCTGCTTCTATATCTAAACCATTAGAAAAAAAATGACAGTAACATTCATTAGCCACTTCTAGTAGGAATTGGATTTTTCCAAATAGCATTGTTTCTCCAGCACACAAGGAAGAATAGTTGCCTGGGGAGTCACATAACTTGTGCCTCAGCTGACCACTGTACCTCAACCCTACAGGTATCATTTGTGTTCTTAGCAAAACACAGAGACCAGCCTGTGCTATCTTAAATCAAAGTTCCTTTTCATAGAGTGAAACAAGAGCATTCCCTTCCAATATACAGCTGCACGAACCAAAGCATCCTGGAGAGAGAAAACTTCAATCTTCAGACAAACAAGGAGTGCAGTGAGTTTGTGTACACCATTCCAGCAGTGAACCATAGGCAAATCCTCTGCTGATTTGCAGCTTTGCATCCTAGGCAAATAATTTCTAGAAGTCTAGGCTTTGAATGCCATGTCATAGTGACAAGAAACGTGAATGCAGGATTCCTATGTAATTCTCAGCAGAAAGCGGCTAACACGGTTACTCAGACAGATGAAACATTTTGCTATTTTTATATCTTTTGATAAAAAATAATAAATTCCAGTATCTCCTTCAGTACCGTAATACGAGATACGACTTCATCACTTGTTGTACAAGGTTCAAGCAGCCACATTCTAACCTACTGCATAAAGGTACTTCCTGGCTTTCCTCCGGGGACGACCTTTAGAAGCTTGCAGAAAACTGCTGACCTTGTTCTCTTTGGGAGATTTACAGACTTCACAATATTCTTTCAGCAGGGTTTGCAGGGCCACCCGAAGGCTGAAATCTGGAATACCTTGAGAAAATAAGCAGAACAAAAAAAAGGCACAGTGAAAAGTTAAAGACGGTGAGTAACTCAGTTGTTGAAAAGTTACTCTGTTCTCCTAAACCAGCAGGCAAATCAAGATTGCCTACTTTTGTAAGACTTGTTTTTAAAGCAAGCTGTGCTTATTTGTTAAAAAATAGAATTTGTTTGCTACAGAATAATTCTTTTCACTCATTGCACTATTAATCTATAGGAAGCCATCAAAATCCAGCAACTGAACAACACATGGTTTGCTCAGATACAATCATCTGGTATTCTTTCCTTCTTTCACTTACTTTCTATATATTTTAATAGCCTTTGTGCTGGCAGCAGAGGGAATCGAACAGGCTCCAGTACTTCTACGACGTGTTTCTTTCTTTTTCCCACATCCTTCAAAATCCATTGCATTGCCGCAATGAAAACCTGGTATTCATCCTCGATGCTCAGGTCCTCACTTCGAAGGATCTTAATCAGCTGCTCTTTTGTGAGCGCCAGGAACTCCTCCCCGCTCTGCACCTCCAGGAAGTGTGCATGGATGTAGCTCTCGGTGAACTCCATCAAGTCATGGCAGGCGATCTGCTCGGAGAACTGGAAGAAGCCGATGCAGTTCAGCGGGTCGATCTGCCCCTTCAGGAACTCGCAGCAGAGCTCCACCACCTCGGTGAGCTGCAGCATGTCAGCGGCGACGATCAGCTCCTGAACGTTGTGCTCCCCGATGCTCACCACCCCTGCGGGCACGCACATGACAGCAGGGTTGTGACAGGCAGCCGGCACCCTGGCCCTGCCACCGGACAACTGGCCATGACGGGTGCCCAGGCTGGCTGTCGGGCAAAGATCCCCGCCTCCCCCCATCAACCGTTACCTGTGTAGATGAAGTCAAGGAGCGTGTGGAAGGTGTCCGCCTCGATCCCCGCGATCCGCACCACATCCCGGCCGGACTCCTTCATGCCACCCGCGAAGAGCGCCGCGAAGTAGGGGCTGCTGGCCGCCAGCACCAGGCGGTGCACAGCGAACGCCTCCGGGCCCACCTCGAGCCGCACGTCGCAGAAGCTCTGCCCGGCCCTCAGCCGGTTGATCTGGGTCAGGAGGAGGCGGGCGTGCCGGTCGGAGACGGAGCCGCCGAAGCTCCCGCCGCCCTTCAGCACCCCGCCGCTCGCCATCACGGACCCTGAGGCGCCGGGACCCCCTCCCCTACCGGAGGGGCCGTCCTGGCGCATGCGCACCGCCGTCCGCGGCCCTCGGCTCTGCCCCCCGTAGCGCATGCGCTGAGGGGGGAAGTGGGTGGCGGGAGTGAGCGGGCGTTGCGCTGAGGGGGGTGCGTTTTGCCATGGGGGACTTTGCAAAAGCGCCTCTGCTGAGGTGTTCCGTGTGCTGAGCACCCTTCTCCCTCAGGAAGCGGACCTGCCCTAGTGGTGGTAGGTCTGTCTGATCCTTTATCTACGTGCTTGCCTCGTCGCTTGGCTCTGTGGAGCCTGTTCACCCCCACAGGCAGTTCTGGCCACCACACCGTGGGTGTGCTGCCTGCTCTGTGAGGAGCTTTCTTGTCTGTAGTTAAAGCTGGTCCCCTGAGAGCTTCGGTCACTGTGGCTGGTGCTGAGGTAACTGGCGGATGAGCTGTCACAACATCTGTCCCTCCATCATATTCCCCTCAGGTAATGCTTTTGCAAACTGAATTCTCTGCCACCTTAATCTGTGCTTGGGAGAGAGAAACATGGCAGTGTTGGGGGAGAAACCACAGCTGCCATCTGCCTGGGGCAACCCAGAGCCTGTCATTAGCTCAGTCCTGTGGCATTGGGGCCAGAACTGACTGGGGGCTGAGCCAGCCCATGTTCCTCCTTTCTTTAGCATCATGCCATATTTGGGCCTTCCTCTTCATTCCAGCATTAATGTTTCATTCATCACAGTGTCCTCTGGCACTACCATGGGGTCAGCACTGATCCTGAGGCAGAGCATGCTTCCGTCTTGGCCTGGGTGACTCATGGAGTCACGGCATGCCTCAGCACCGAGTGAGGGAAGAACATCACATACTGAGTTCTGTGCACACGGTCACTGGGTCTGGCAGATCTGGCACTGATTCTGAGAGAAAAGCATCCCTCCTGGGTTTTCCACAATATGACAAGCAGGCAAAGCAAAAAGCAATCAGAGAGCCCCTTGGAACACTTCCATATCTGTTTACTGTGAGGCTGGGAAAGAAAAACATGTCTGCTTACGGTTACAATGGTCATGGCCCCTCAGGCTTTTCTCATGATTCTGTGTTTCATTGTAATAACTTTTAAATGTGCTTCTGGAAAGAATCTGGATCATGGTACTCTCTGGGGACTGATGGTTTCTCCATTCATCAGCATTACATTCCTGACAATAGTGGTAAAATTACCTTTCGAGCTGGTCTTAAAAAAAATGCCCACAGGAAATAGTGACCTAGATAGAAAATAAGGTTTCTGCGACCACACACAGTTGGATGCATGCTGGTATAACTCAGTCTAAATTATAAGCTAGGCTAATAAATGCTTTGGGATTTTCCTTTAGTTGATGAACTAGAAAAGAGTAAAGAAACCAGACCCCTCTCATGCTGACATTTTATTCATTGGAAGTGGCCTGTGAGTAAAGGGCTTAGAATTCTCCTAAATGCCAGTGGCTCAGTGACTGGCTGATGTCAGCTGTTAGACACTTGGTCAGTACCAGGATTTCACACCGTAGCGCCAAATTCACTGACACAAAATAGCGTTGCTGAGACTGCTAATTTTGCCTTGCAGGCTTGTCGTGTACGGTATTAATGTGGTTGAATGGCTCTGCATCCAGAAGAGGGCACTGCTTCAGCGTGTTTCTCCCGTAACCGCGCAGAAGCTCTGCAAGACGGAGCTAATGCTCTCATGAGCTGTTGTGCATTTCCCAAACAAGCTGTAGATTTTCAAGAATAAGTCTAACAGTACATTTGACAGTGATAAATTGCACTGTGTAATGCGGAGCTTTTTGATTAACCAACACCAGCAATGACAGTGAAGGAGTTAAAAATGTCTTCAATTTGAAGTTAGTAGGCTGCTAACATGATATTTGCCAATAAGCCAGCTGAATGCTGGCTGCCATATAGGACAGGTGACAAAAAAAGCATGTCTTGTGCTCCTCACCATGTCCCACTGTTCATGCCTGCACAGAAGTACTGCTGTCACTGTGCCAAAACCTCTCAGTGAGAAGACTCTCACAAACAAGTGATTTAGGCTTTATCTTGAAAAAAAACTGTGCTATGCCAGAGCGCCATGGAGCATTGCAGTCCTCCCTGTGAGGCCCATGCTGCTCAGATTTCCCTGGCTGAAGGCTTCTCAGTAAAAACTTTCCAGATGCCTGGAAGATGCTCTGCGGAGCTGTCTGTGCTCCCCCTCTCAAATCCTGCAGATGGTGCTGTCACCACAGGATGGTACTTCTGAACATGCAAAAAAAATGGGCGGCTGAAAGGTGTTTCGTGTGTGGTTCTGCTCTGTTACAGGAAGATCCTTGTTAGACCTGAGGTTTTGTTGGTTTGGGGCTCCTTCCCCCACTACGCTTTTTTTTTTTTTTTCCTATACTCCATAAATATAGAGGTCTTTTAGTCTCAAAAACACCCGGAAGAAAAATAGCTCATTTAAAAGTGCAGTTGTGCCTCTAATCTGCCTCTAGTCATGAGCCTCTCCATTATACCTATAGCTTTAGGGATCATTCTGACTTACTAGTCAAGCAGTATCCTTACCGTACTTGGCTTGTCTCTTGGCTACCTCTCTGTTGCAGAGAAGACATGAAACTCGGGTCTTGACTATTTGTAGGTACGACAAACCCTGTGTGATGTTTTGTGATAGGGAGCCACTTTCCATGAAAGTCAACTAGAATGTGCCAGGTCAAATCCCTCCCCCAGATTCAATGGGTATGAAATCTTCATTTCCTGCTCCAAACTGCAGTGCATCTCTGCACTTTGTCCTATGTGCTATGGCATCTGCTAGATATAATCTTTCAATGGTACTGTCAGTTAATTAGAACAGTTACTGCTTTAATTACTAATTACCTATTGTAGTTGCTACTTATAGCTTAATGCACTTGAGCTGTCAGAAGAGAGGTTTTGGACAACCTCACTAAAATGGAAGGAGCTTACTTTGTGTTTTGGTGCGTGGGTCACACACCCTTCATAGGATACAACCATTTTTGCTCTACTGCTCTAAGTTTCATAAGGACTTGAACTCAAACTTCTCCTAGGGAAGCTAAAATTGCAGAAGTATAGAGACACTAAGAGTTTGTGGGGACTAGAAATATCTGTAGTGCACTAAACTACATCGCTTAAGCTTCCAAGACACCCTCTCTCTGTTAAAGCTGATGTCAGCTTAAGTGTCCCATTTACTGCAGATGCCACTGCATGCCCAAGGCAATGATGCAGATCAGCAGTCTCTGTTGATGTATAGTTTAGTGGAGTGGTGTTACGTGCTGCATGATGAATCTGCAGCCCCTAGTAAGGGTAAGATGAGAGTGGCTCCTGCAGTTCACACTCATGAAACATGGAGAGAAGAGGCTCCCTGTGCACTTCCAAGGTATCTCTCAAAGGCAATGGTGGTTAACCCATTATCTCCCCAGTGGGATTTGTTATCATGTTGTCTACTCAGTCAAAACCCTCTAGTGAGTGACAGGCATTAGATTCTAATTAGATACCTGCATAAATCTGTTGCCAGTTTATGTTTTTATGTGACGTATAAGCTTTAGTAGATGAAGAAACTTCCCTTTGATGTCAGAATGTTTCCCATCATAGTGGAAAAGGCTTCACAGGGACAGAACACATTTTCCAGACTTAAGCCAGGCATGAAAACATTATCTCTTGACAGGTTTGGGCCAGTCTCAAGTGCTGTTACCTTAATTCTTGTGAGGGTTAATGAATCCTGATGATTATATGTATGTGTGTGTGTAAGGTAGAGGTCTGAACCGGAGTTCACCCAAAAGTAGAGAGCAAGAGGGGTCCCCAAAGCCAGTCTTCCTGCATAGGCAGCCTCAGAATATACCGCTTGTGTGAAAACTTCTACATTTTCACACTACCAGCAAGGTGGTGATGGCTCTGTCTATTACTCAGCTGAGCTGTTAATGTCTGGGGAGAGTGTAAAGTTCACTGAAGTGCCATGAATGATTCTTCTCTTCTCCTCATCCTTAGAAGCCTTTGTGAACTTTTGAAATGTGTAATCATTTTTATTACTTTTTCTGTAATATGGTTTCAGGTAAATGTGATATTAAAATAAATGCCTGATATCAGATTTGTCAGTCTAGGCAGGTTTAACATTCTTGAATTGGGTATTGAGAAACTCTCCTGAGTATCCACCTCGCACCAAAGGTACTGAGAAGCCATGCTAGAGTCCAGCTACGGCAGTGATGTCCTCCAGTGACCAGCCATATCCCTGGAAGCCATTTGGCAGGCAGTGAAAGTGGGGAGCATGTCTGAGCTGCAAGAGCCTCCAGAGGGAATGTAACATTCCCAATGAGTAATGCACACATAGTGGTTTGTGATTTCAGGAGCACTAGCAGTGTTTCACTGCTGTGTGCTTCAGGCTTCACCTTCACAGTAGTGCTGGGTAGAAAGGTGACTGGTGTATGATAAAAAGTAATTTAAAAAGAAAGCCCATTTTCCAGTCTTAAAGAATGCCCCAGCAATGAAATGAGTGTGTCATCTGACCTGCCTGTTTGGAGAGGGTACACTTACCTAGCAGGAATTTTGGAGGAATTCTAGTGACACTGGAAATGTTGTGCAACATGTATGGCTACAGTTCCCCACCAGTTAGAAGATTCTTGTGTTGAAGCCATAGATCTGGAGCAATTCCAGGCAATTTGATTTAAAGTAAACATCCTGGATGCAGTATGTCAGATACTAGCATGATATTGTTTCAGTCTTTCTCATTTCTCCTGTGGGAATAATCATTCCATGGAGAAGGAAAGTGATCTAATGAGAGAGTTAACTCAAGAGCTTGAACACTGAATTAATCACAGCTGTCTGAGAGGGGAACCAAGGCAAACTCCACAGAGAGCTCACTGCATTTCCAAGGAAGGAGGCCAAAGGAATACTAAGACTCAGATAGCAGTTGGTGATCAAAACAGACCAAGGAGAGACGTGCTTTTAGTAGCTAAAGAGAATCAAAACTGTGAGCAATGAGTTTCCCCTCTCATTTCTCTCAGGAGTTAAATCTCTGCTATGGGTTTGCTGCAACCTTTTCTTGCAGATGTTGAAAGCTGCCAGATTATTGGGGTCTGATCCTAACTGTGTCCCCACACTTCTCTGGAGTAGATGATTGATTTGAAAGCTTGGCTCTGTTTTTTCACACCTATAATTGTCCCGCAGTTTCGTGCTGAATGAGACCTGTTTGCTAAAGTGATTTAATCAAAGGTGCTGGTCTTATTTTTGCCAAAAGGAAAAATGAGTCTTGCTTGAGAATTATCAGTCTTCAGGCACATGGGACTTTAGTCTTGCCATTAGTAAAGCCTGGCAGTGTTTCAAATTGTAATCCAAATCCTAATGCTTTTTTGACTCTAACTGTTCTTGTCTAAAAGGGAACACAATTATTTAGACAAGTGGAGTTAAGAGCAAACACACAAGAGCCACATGAGATGTCTAGAGCATGTGGCTTTTTTTTTTTTTCCCCAATAGCTCCAAGTTATTAAAACCTTTTGAGCAAGAAGAAGGAAGGGAAATAACCAGAAAATGTATATAAAATCAGCTAATTTTATTCTCTTTATTTTACATAGTCATCACATTTATATACCAGGAGCATTTTTGCCCTCCTAGAATATATTACACTTGCGTTGACAGAGCTTGTGAGCTGATTTCAGTGAGAAGATGGATACACTTAAACTCTGCCTGATACCCACCACATTCCACAGCCTGTGTGTGTAGTGGGGTCATTCCAGAAGCAGCGCCTCAGTGGAATGTGAGATACATACGTCACAAACTCTGAGTAACTGCTAGCAGGATGTCTGTTGGTCTTACATCTGCTTGCTTTGTGAGTCAGGACTTCCAGGGCTCCGCATACATGGAAGACTTAAAAGAGTAAAACTTTCTCAGTATGACATTTCAACTGTAAATGGCATAGATTTCTACTATGTGTCCCAGCTCCTTGGCTGCTCTGCTGTTCCCTTGTCACGTATTTCCCATATCTTGTATTTCCCTGGATGACTTTTTCCTTGATTAACCTTTCCTCAGTCCAAGCATTTTTCATTTCCCTTTTCAGAATTTCACAGCTGGAGGCCTTGACTAGTCCTCTGGTCAGAAAGATTGTTCCTATTCTCATCTCATCTTTCAAAGTGCTTGCAAAATCTCCGCTTCATCATCTCAGTAAGCAGAAGTATTGACTAAAATCAGAACAGATCCTCTGCGATTCCTAAGAGATCTGAGTTTAATGACAACATACTCATAGTAATACTTTAATATATTTTTTAACCAGTTGTGCAGCTGTGTTATGGTGATTTCATTTGCACTTTGGTTTTCTCAGTTTGTTTATCAGATTGTTAGATCAAATGTTACCAAAACCCTTATAAGGCCACATCTCAACTACAGCTTTCCTATTTTCTGGTGGCTGCTTGTTTCTCAGCAAGAGAAATCAGCCTGTTTTGACATTGTTTGCCTTAAATAATCTAACAACTATTATTTTTAGAATCACAGAATCATAGAATATATAGGGTTGGAAAGGACCTTAAGATCATACAGTTCCAACCCCCCTGCTATGGGCAGGGACACCTCACACTAAACCATGTCACCCAAGGGTCTGTCCATCCTGGCCTTGAACACCACCAGGGATGGAGCATTCACAGCTTCCCTGGGCAACCCTTTCCAGTGCCTCACCACCCTTGCAGTAAAGAATTTCTTCCTTATATCCAATCTAAACTTCCCCTGTTTAAGTTTGAA
>JANRGW010040819.1:10849-28198 GCA_024733675.1 Psilopsiagon aymara
TTATATCCAATCTAAACTTCCCCTGTTTAAGTTTGAACCCATTACCCCTTGTCCTATCACTACAGTTCCTAATGAAGGGTCCCTCCCCAGCATCCCTATAGGCCCTCTTCAGACACTGGAAGGCTGCTGTGAGGTCTCCACGCAGCCTTCTCTTCTTCAGGCTGAACAGACCCAACTTTCTCATCCTATCTTCATACGGGAGGTGCTTCCAGTCCCCTGATCATCCTCGTGGTCTCCTCTGGACTTGTTCCAACAGTTCCATGTCCTTTTTATGTTGAGGACCACAGAACTGTACACAATACTCCAAGTGAGGTCTCGCGAGAGAATTTTAGAGTTCTCTTATCCCTCAATGCACGTGGAAATGCATTGTTTAATAACTTGTTCTGTTTTTTGGATGCTCAGGTTTTTGCAGTATTTTTTTTCATAAAATACTGGAGTGTGTCCAGAGAAGGGCAGTGAAGCTGGTGAAGGGCCGGGAGCACAAGTGCGATGAGGAATGGCTGAGGGAACTGGGGTCGTTCAGCCTGGAGAAAATGAAGCTCAGTGTAGACCTTATCTTCTCTCTACAACTACCTGAAAGGAGGTTGTAGTGAGGTGGGGGTTGGTCTCTCCTCCCAAGTAACAAGCAAGAGGACAAGAGGAAACTGTCTCAGGCTGCACCAGGGGAAGTTTAGACTGAATACTGGGAAAAATTTCTTCACCAAAAGGGTTGTTGAGCACTGGAACAGGCTGGGAAGTGGCTGAGTCACTGTCCCTGGGGGTATTCAAAGGATGTGTAGATGTGACACTTAGGCACATGTTTGGTGGTGGACTTGGCAGTGTCAGGTTAATGGTTGCACCCCATGGTCCTAAGGGTCTTTTTCAACCTAAACAATTTGGTGATTCTATGATTTCTGCATAATAACTTTTGTCCAGGTATCACCTTACAAAGTGTTAATTCCATCTGCAGTGTGAAATAAGTCTCTGA
This sequence comes from Psilopsiagon aymara, assembly GCA_024733675.1. Lineage (NCBI taxonomy): Eukaryota > Metazoa > Chordata > Aves > Psittaciformes > Psittacidae > Psilopsiagon > Psilopsiagon aymara. The sequence goes on from JANRGW010040819.1 coordinate 11,817, forward strand.
AATGGGACTTGTCTGTGCTCGTCCTAGTTCTGCAATATACTTGCAATGATCAGATAAGTCTCTTACTGACTCTCTCCCACTGATTCAGTTTGCTTCTCAGTACTTATTTTCCTCTCAGGTATATTTTGAAGATTAATGAATATTTATAAAATATTCTGAGTGAAACCTACACATGAAAAATGCAACAGAAGTTGAAAATGCCATAATTACTGATGCTTATTATTTTTTAAAAAGGAAGCTATGTTGCAATCAATATCCATGGAGAATTATGGACTATAAATTCAAACTGAGGACTAAAGGTACTCCAGGAAATTGTGGCTGGAACAGCTAAACTGAAGGTGAAAATCACTGAGTAACCTGATGAAGAAAGCCTTGCAATGGTGCAAGATGCAGTGGGCAAGTTTTGTTAATAATGCTTAGTATTGAAATATGCAGAGTGAAGTATTTGTATTACAGAAGGATGATGAAATCCTTTCCAGCCTGCAAGTAATTAGAGATGAGTTTCATCATCATAAGTAACATTAATAATTTTAAAGCAGCAGGCTCAGATAACTGATACTAGAGAGCTCTAACAGAACTAACAGAACAGAGACCTCATCTGCAATAACTCGTGGCATTTCAGTGACATTTCAGAAGACTCATATTATTGTGCCAATGTTTAAGGAAAGCAAATTAAATAAACAGAGCAAGCAGGATGACCTAGCAGCTGAGTTATGGTTAACGTGACACCAGTCCCAAGCAGCACAGTCCAAAAGCTGATAGTCAGCCAGGTCATAAATAAGTCAATAGCTGGTGATAATTTTTATCAACATTGCCTTGTTGATAAATCCATTTTAATTTATTGATAAAGGTTGCAAGTCTGTTTCCTACAGATTAGTGCAGGAACATATTTCACAAAGCATTTGATGTACTATTGTGACATTTTGATAAAGATCTTAGTTTAGTCTGGTGTCACTAAACACAGAGATATTTCAGTTGTCTGGGACAGTGTAGGTCCAGAAGCAGGAGGTGTGCTTTTGAGCTGTGATGCACAGCAGTCACCTCCCAAATCAGGTCAGCATTAGCTGGGGATGACTGCAATCATCAGCAACATGGAGCTTTCTTTTCTCTGACTCATCTTCATAATGATTTTTAGTGTTATTTTTCATTTTGCTGTAATTCAGTTATCCCAACCTTTCTGTAAGTGTAAAATCACCACTGAGCATTTCTGAGTAACACAGAGATTGTCTAAAATGTAAGCTACTGTGAGTATAAAGCCGATACACACAGTGGGTCAGGAAGGTTGGCATAGTCATACGAAGGATTTGTAATACAACCAAGCTCAAAGCAATAAGCCTGAGAGCTGAGATCACAGTTCACACCCCTGGGACCTGGGAGCTGTATAGTGGAAAAGAGTAATGGCAAGAAAAATGAGGAATCATAACACACGGACACTGGAGTCATGCAGAGAATCAGAATGATGCTGCAGAAGTCTGCAGAGAGGCAGGAACGTGGTCCTCTATCTGTAGGTCACCCTTAACACTGCCTTGGAGTATGGCTTTGATTTGTACAATTTAGGGAGGATATTCGTGCATGGAGAAGGTACAGAGGGGAACCATAAGTATCATTTAAGGAGAGAGGGAATGTTTTATGACTATATAAGTTAAATAGACCTGAGGTACAGCTAATTGCTAAGAAGTGGTTTGATGCAGTGTATATGCTGCTGAGCAGAAAATCAATGCTGGCTACTGAAGAACTCTAACGCGACAGGCTTCAGCAAAACACACTGGCTGAAAGACAAATTAGGGATAATGTTTAACATTGAGGAAACAAATTGGACAATTCTCTGTTATTTTTAGTTTTAAATCAAGACTGAAAGTCTTTCTGGGTGATAACTTCTATTTAACTGAAACATATCTGGATCAATAAAAGAATGACCGAGAGATAGGGACAATTTCTATATTAGGACAACGGAGCATTTCTTGACTTTTTGGCTCAGAAAAGAGATCAACTAGAGGAAATGTGGTAGCTCTGCAAAAGCACTGGGGTCACAAAAGAGTTAAATGGTTTGAGTTGGGTACATCATGATTCCATGGGAAAGTTATGAATAGGAGCCAAATGGTGTTGGTCCCTTAGCTGCTGTAAGATCCAGTGCTGTTCAAGAACATGCAGTAACCAGTCTCATGGGTCATCCTGAAACTAAGCATGGAAGAATTGTTTGTTAAAAGTGGTTTCAAGACTAATTGAGCCAGAGGAAAGAGGATAAAGTGGAATGTGAAGAAAAAGAGCAGAAACACAGGCGGAAACAGTTGTGCTACATTTAACAAAAACTAGGAAGGAAATCTTTGGCCATGGTGATAGAGAAGTTGGTGTTGTGGCAATGAGAGGGGCTAATTAATTCCTGAATTTTGAGCCCAACAAAATATAAAGCAGGGAAATTTCTGCTCTGATTCAGATGCAATAAAGAAGGAGAGGAAAGAACAGAGTTACAGAGTTAGTGAAATAAGGGGAAAACGGACTGACAGAGCTTTATAGTCCAAATTCTTGTTCTTTCTTTTCAAACAGTAAAACTGACAAATTGAGTTAGCACAGAATGCAGATGTGGCAAAGTACCATCCTAAGAACAATTCAGTGCTGGTAGGAATTAGTGCATTGTTAAATCCACTGAGAAGCTGGTTGGAAGCTGAGCATGATCTAATGGGTTGAGCATTACTATTGCAGCTGTGTGAAACCACTCCAATAAATAGGCAGTCCAGTGAAGAAAGTGTGCTGGATTTTTAAGATTCTCCTAGTTTAACAGGATGTGCCAAGTCATTGTTTTCACTGTGGGCCAGATTCTTACACGCTGTAAGGTGCTTAGTAGTGAGCCGATGCTCTTTTTAACAGTTCGACAATTTGACCCGCCAAACTAAATCCTTTTCATCGTTTCCCTGGGGATACCACTGTGAAAGGCTGTACAGAATGGCACAGACCTGCCACTCTGCAGCCATGTCGGGGGGGTGTGGATGTATAACTGAAAGCAGGACTTCATTCCTCCTTAGTTGGTGAGTCCCTCTGGGACTGCTCCTGATTTTAGTTTTAGTTTGATTGTAACAGTGATGGTGGGAAGCAGAGTTACTGATGGGAGAAACCTGATGGGGGCCTTCTCTGACACTCCCATTTGATAATCAGGGATCATTCTGTTTGGAATCATTCAGTGAGATTAATGGCACTAAATTTATGCTTCAAATTCATATGCAGGAGACTTTTGTACTGCTGTTGCTTAAGCAAAAAGCCCAGTGCAACAGAACGCATACTGTATTCTGGCAATATATGGATCCAGGGGTTTATCTAGTAGACCACAACCCCCTGTTTTTGAAAATGTTATTGGTATACAAAATAACTACACTTTTAGTGGTCAGTAGCCAGGCTCACTGACCTATTTCTGCCTGCAGCATTTCTTTTTTTATCTGAGCAGTGCCAGGCACTCAGGAACTCGTGACAGGAGTGCTGTGTGCCTGTGCTAACAAACGGTTTGGGCTGAAGATTTGGTGCATTACTGGCATGGCCTTCCAGAAAGCTCTCTAATTCTCACTGTTCCACCTTAAGTAAGCAGGAGCTGCCTGTGCCTCTCCTCTTTGAAAGTGAACTCCTAGATGTTACCTTCAGGCTTCTAGCTCTTCAGTTCAAGTCATGAGATTACACCTGTGCTAACCTGCCTGTGAGCTTTGTGATGCAGATGCAAAAACATCAGAGGAAGATTAATATAACCAGCCATTGATTTATTATGTTCTAGGAAATAAGGGATAAAGCAGGCTGGCGTAGTGCCCTGAGCCCAGCCTCCATGGTGTTTTCTCTTGGCCTGACATACGTCCACCAGCATTTATCTTGTATGTTCCTCTCCCTTTAGTTTCTCAAACTTCAGGAGTTTCTTTTGGCAGCCACGTTCCTCGCTGCTGCTGCTGCTACTGCTGCTGCTGCTGCTGCTGCTGGAGCTTTCCTCTGAGCTCTTGGAGAGGAGATACTTGATCGCCACCGTGTCTTTCTTGTTCATTTGCAAGCAGAGGCAAGAGGATTTGCTCACCTTAAATGACTTCCCCCACATACTCTGGCACATGTCAGTCCCATTTGTGTACATCTGTGTGTCAAATAAGAAATGTATGAATTACATTTGAAAAGAATTAAGTTAAAACCAGTGTATCAAAATGAGAAACATATATAACTTTTTAAGAACTGGTACTGGATTATAAAAAAGCAGCTGGCAGTCATCCCCTGTCCTGCTGTGTGCTGTGCTTTATCACTTCTGAGGTATCTTAAAATGTTATCCAGTCCTACAACTGGCAAAAGAGATTTGCCTGTTGTGAAAGCAAGTGATCACACAAAGTGCAAAGTGATCAAGAGCCAGCCCCTTGTTTCCCCCTGGCGCTGAGAGCCCAGCTAGCTTTCTGGGGCTGACAGGCCAAAGCCGTGTGTGAGAGGTTCTACAACGTGTAGCATGTCAGGTCACCCTGACATGCCTCTGGAGCTGAGTAGTGCTGAAAGTGCCAGACTGTGCTTTCTGGAAATCTTTATTTCTGTTGCCTACAGACAGCCCAGTGGAGTCACAGCTCCATGGGATCTCACTGTGCCTGCTGCAGCGTACATCATGACCAAGCAAGATCTCACAAAGAGAAAGAACGTAACTTAGAAATTGCTTGAAGAAAATATGTTCTCTTCAAGCTTCCAAAGTGCTGTGTCCAGTGGTACAATGGCCTTTCTGGCTCAAGAAATTGTAAACCACAGCTTCTTTAATCCTACAGTGTTTCTCTTAGTGCTGTGATTTCTGGATGGTGTGCTGGTTTACTGTCATTACCAGTTCACATACAGATTTGACACCATGAATCTTGGAGAAGGTGCCCTCTCTTTGTGGTTGGGACATTTCTGCACAGAAGATGCTCTGTGTGTGAAACGATTACAGATTTAAGTCTATTATGTGGAAGTAGGCCTGGGCATCTGTAGTCCTACAGCTTCTTCTGCTCCACCTGTTTTCTACAGCAAGTTCTTACGAGATGTCTCCCTGTCTCCCCATGTGCAAAACTATGTTGACCTACTACTGTGCAGGAAGGCATAAGGATAAGGAGAAATCATAATCATCACTTTTGCCTTAGAAAACTCTCCTTTGTGAATAATACAGAGTCCATTCTAGATAGCCCCAAAGACACTGTAGTCTGTAAAACAGCTTTTCATTTGACATCATCTCAAGACAGGGCTCGCTGCATGGCTTCAGTTGCTGAAGGAGGAATGTGGAGGTTGGCCTATGCACTGAGAACAACACAGGGCCAGGAAACGAAAGGTTGCTTTATCTAGATCTCTCTTTGTGTTCTCAGGGCAGGCAGTGTAGCTGTTTCTTTCCCACTATTCCTTTTAAGCAGCATTAGACGTTTTCTTTCTGTGCAATTCCTGGCTTTGTACTTGCTAATCATTACAGAAAGTATTAAGAGCTGTTATGTGGGTTTTCTAAGGTCTCTATGCAAGGGACATGGTTGCATTCCTTGTGTCCCACAGGTTCTGTAACATGTATTGATGCTCTTGCTAAATGGGTGATTTTATTTTGACCTTCCTCCTAACTCTGCTTAAAGATCAGGGCCTGGCCAGAAAGCTGCAGCAAACAAACAGTGCATGCAGCCCATTTACCCAAAGTGTCCCTAAATTACTGCAAAGGATTCTGATTCTTCACTTTCTTGGAAAATGTTCTAGTCTGTGCATTAACACTGCCTAGGGAGCACTCAGCTGGGAGAACAATGACAAAATGGGCCTCATTTTAGCCAGGCTGAAAGTGCTGGCTATGATATTCAGCATTTGTTCCATATTCAGCATTTGTTCCAAACAGTCCTTACAACCACTTGCAGATGTCAAATGTAGGCCTGCTGATTGCTCCTCCGTATGATCCGAGGGCATCAAAAGACAGTGAGCATCTGGCCACAGTGCTCTGACAGTGGAGAACCCATTGTGCTTCTGGGTAACTGCAACTTTCTGCTCCCTAAGTTGAGTCCAAACCAAGCAAGGAAGTGATCCTGCCTCTCTACTCTGCTCTTGTGAGACCCCACTTGGAGCACTGTGTGAAGTTCTGGTGTCCTCAACATAAGAAAGACATGGAGTTTTGGAGAAAGTCCAGAGGAGGGCCACAAGGATGATCATGGGACTGGAGCACCTCCCATATGAAGACAGGCTGAGAAAGTTGGGTCTGTTCAGCCTGGAGAAGAGAAGGCTGTGTGGAGACCTCAGAGCAGCCTTCCACTATCTGAAGGGGCCTACAAGGATGCTGGGGACAACCCTTCATCAGGGACTGTAGCGACAGGACAAGGGGGAACGAGTTTAAATTTAAACAAGGGAAGTTTAAATTGGATATAAGGAAGAAGTTCTTTACTGTGAGGATGGTGAGGCACTGGAATGGGTTGCCCAGAGAAGTGGTGAATGCTCCATCCCTGGTGGTGTTCAAGGCCAGAGCCTTGGGTGGCATGGTTTAGTGTGAGGTGTCCCTGCCCATGGCAGGGGAGTTGGAACTGGGTGATCTTATAATCCTTTCCAACCCTAACTGTTCTATTATTCTAAGTCTAGTGTTTGTCTATCATGTAACATTCAGATAGGAAATGTGTTTTTTAATTGCTCTGAAGAAACTTAATCTTTATTCTGACTTCCCACACAAGCCTATTTTGGGTGAAAAACATGGGCAGTTTGGGGTGTGGTTCCATTTCGTAGAGGAATAGCTGTGCCTGGCGTCAAGTGATAAGATGTCTGGATTTGCTGCCTGTTTTCCCCTGTAGATGGTATATTTTCATTAAGAAATATGTAGAAGGGAATTCAAGGTTAAAACCTCCTATCTCTGGACCTTGAGCAGGGACTGGAGATTATTTACGGAGATTATCATTTTGGTTTTCACTTCATCTGGAACCACTGATGATATAGCACATCTGGGAGACTCAGCTGTAAGTTTACACAGCCCATTTGGTTTTTGGCCACATTCCTGAACCTGCTGATCAGTGACAATTTTGCAAGGCAGACAGTGCTAACTGGACTGTGACTTCCACTTTTATCAGTTGCTGAACTGACTTCTGGAGGTGTATGCACTCCAACTTGATGAATCTGGGATCTCTGTGAGTCTTACTGCCAGTCCCTAAGCACTACACTTAGACTTCATTTAATTCTTCAAATTTGGACAGTCTTCATGGGCTCAGTGAAGTTCAAATATTAAAAATACTTGAGTAAGTGTAGCAGTTTTAAGCTGTACTTTTTCACCCTGATGCTAAACTTGCTTGAGTCACTAGAAGAAATCCTGACTCCAAACATCTGCAGATCAGCCTTGCTCCTGTAAGTCTTGTCAGTTCTCATTTTATACACTTTTGCTCATAAAATCAATTATCCCAACCCAACCATTAAACATTCTCAGAAAGATGGGGTGAGCTCTCAGAAAGGTTGTTTGTGCTGATCTTTAGCCCTCAGAGTTACACAGAGCAAAGCTAGCTCTGTCAGGCCATTAGCAGAGACAATGGAGAACACACATTGGAAATACCAGAGGTCTATGGAGAACAGAAGGGAGACAATTAGAATGTCTTCTTCAAAGAAATGAGGAATTTGGAGGATGGATAAGGATTTGAACATACCAAAGTAAAAGAGAGAAAAGGGCAAAGATGCCTAATAGGCAAGAAGACCATAAAAATTCCTTAGTAATTTGGAAACTTGCATCCCAATTTAAAAATACAGAGATAAACCCCCACATTATGTAAAGAACCTTATAAAATACCTCTCAGAGTCTCTGTTGTATGAACAAAGTTAATTTGTCTTTTACTTTCTAAGCCCCACTGTGGTTAAATGTATCTGTGCTGCTTGAACTTTCAGTTTTGTTTCACAAGTGGTATGAACAATGGTTAATTAAACGCATATATCCTTAAAGTAAGAGATCTACATAAATATAAATGCTTAACTATTTCTATACTTAAGAAGTCTGATGTAGGTATGTCTTGAAACTGCTGAAGTAAAAGTAATTCACTTGTTGCATTTTACACCCATATACTCAGGAAAAAAGAAAGACCCCTCAATGCCATTCTTTTCTGCTTCAGTTGATCAGGTTTTCTTACCTCACTGTACAGAATACATTTGTCGTTACAGTGGTTTTCTCCACTTCTGTCTCGTTCCCAGTCTGTCAGCCAGTTACGAACACATGTGGAATCATCCCTGCAGGCTTCATACCTTCATGGAGATTAGTGGAAGTTACAGTTAATTTCTCTCACTTCTTTTTTCAGTGGACTCAGATTCAACTCCAAAAGCCTAAGTGGGCTATGCAGTAATGTATGGTTGCACAGTGCAGCTTAGCAACAGATCTTCAAGAGATGTGCACATTATCTTAGCTTGGCATGTACATAAACTCTGAGCTGGCCAGGCAGACCTAAATTCCAATGCAAACTGAACAGTTCAGCCACTACATTTTGTACTCACAGATCTAAGTAAAGGGCTCATTTTCTGAGGAGCAACGCTCCTTCATGAAGTGTTTTCTGATGGTTTTGTTTGCTGATGTTACTGAGTGGTGAAATAACTGTGTGGGGAGGGAGTTTTATGACAGAGCACAGGTGTGCTAAGAGTGAACTGTCACTTGGGGGAGGTGTAGGGGAAGTTTGTATTTACGAATTAATATGGGAAAAGAAGAATTATATTTCCTGGGCAGGGGTTTCTATAAGAAATGTGTACTGAAATAAGGAAAGTCCACAAACAACAAAATCATAAAAACTAATAGTCTGCCAGCCTCAGAATGACAGTTTCAAAGGAGCTGAACTTGAAGTGAATGAAGAAAGAGTCTTGCAGCTTATAGGTCCAAAATTTTAAATTTAAGTTGTTTTTAACTTGTAAGCAGTAATGTAAAAAAAGCCTATAAACAGGGACAAATACAGTTTGCAACTGTTTGGTTTGTGTGATGAGAGATCTTATGGCTTACCGTTATCCTATATAATTTCCTTTCTTCCACTTCTTTTTATGTTCCACTTTTTGGCTCTTACCTTTCTTTAGTATCACTTTCTGCAAATCAGCTAACATCTACTTACATTTAGTCTCAATAGCTTCAGGCAGACTATTCTCACCAGTAACTGAGAGTGCCAAAACCATGAGGCACAGCTCTCAAAAAGTTAGTGTTGCTCAGCACGGTATTTATAATTAATGCCTCTGGATAGATTTTCTGTTTGTCATTTTTCATCTTCGGGGTCATGTTTCCAAAACTAATTTGATATCATGAAGGCTGCAGACTTACATTTTTAAATGAAATATGAGGTTGTCTTGTGGTCACAGAACTAAACGAACACGTTGCAGTACACGTGCATATGCAGATGCACATCCACAGAACCTTCACATGGGGTTTTTGGGGCTTTTTGGAGGGAGAAAGAGCAATAACAGATGGAGGGTAACAAGGGCCTGAACTAAACAGGTGTAGGGCAGGAGACCTGTGCTCTCTCGAATGTGTTCATCCATGAATCTGCTGTCAGAGGGGGGGCTCCGCTGGAAACACAGGCTGCAATGTGATAATGTAATGTGGTGCTACCAGGCAAATCTTCCCAGTTTGTGCTATGACTAAAACTGGGACAAGGGAATGTCAGCATAAGTGGTTTGTTGTTTGTTAGCTGCTGCACGAACCCTGACTGAGAAAGACAACGGAGGTAAATCCCCAGTGTTTCTTTAACAGTAGTCACTTTGCCAGCTTGAAGGCACACCAGTTAGGAGCATCAATGCAAACTCTTTGATATTCACCATCTACAAACTCCATATACCAGCATCAGATTCAACAATTGATTCTTCAAGCCACGTAGGCACATCCTTCACTTTATGCATGCGCTTATATTCATTGATTTCTAGCACAGTCGATCAGTATCTACTGTGAGCTGCCTAATACCAGCACTTCCACTGAAAGCAGTTGTGCCCTTCCCACAGTCTTCTTTTTCTGGTTTCCTTTTTTATTTGCCTAAGTGTTTTTTAGCCTGATGGGTACCCAGACCCAGGTTGCTTCATGGCCTCTCAGACAGTGTTGCTAGCACATGGGTGGGGACAGAGCAGGGGAGGGAATGAGCAGCTTGGGGATGAGGAGAGGGTGGAACTCCTTCTTGTGAAATTTGTGTTACCTTCAGTTACACTTTTCAAACCATGAATATGTATTTCAGAGTTTTGCTGAACTGGGGCATTCATGTTATGCCTCTGGTTTCCTCAGGAATTTGAATTAAATACATATAAAGGATTTATATTTTTTCACTGTTTTTTCAATCTATTGAGTTGTCAGATGAAATGTTTCCTAATTATAATTACTGCCTGACTCTGGGGTTTGTTATATATCAGGAGCAAGGCATAACTATCGCTCCGAGTTTTTCTTTATCCCAATGGAAGTAATTATGAAGCTAAGTTTACAAGAAGTCATGACTTACAAAAAGTCTGCTTTCTGTTGCCTGTAAGTGGTTTCTTCAAAAATCAATTAAAGCCTGTGAGAAACAGAAACACAAATACCAGGAAGATCCTCCCTGAACATGCCAGTTCCCCATGCACAATGAGCAGGATGTTTTTATTTTAAAGCTTCTCCCCCCACTTTTTAGCTGTTTCTCTTTTAAGGGCACAAGTCCCTTTCAGAGGTGGATCAGAAAATGGCTTGTACGTGGGGCTCTTTGAAAAGCAGTAGTTTTACAACTAGTGGGAGCAAGAAATCCTAAGACAATGGGAAGAAAAGGAAGGCCCCGAGCAAGTCAGATGAATTTCTTTTAAATGAAGTCACTGCTCATTCAGAATCCTCTGCACATTTCTGGCCACAAAGACATACAGTATGCAGCAGGCACACTCACGGCATGTAGAGAAAGTAGGTCACATCACCAGCAGTGCTACACACGCTAAAGGGACTCCAGTGAATAGAACATGAAAAAATGTTACTTTCAATCACCAGAAAGAGTTGGAATTCTGTCCAGCCTCTTTTCTAGCCCCAGGCCTTAAGCATGGTGAGAGAATGGGTTTGACATTGGCATTAGGCAGGCACACAGACTAGCATGCATGGTACTGGCTCATCATTACATTTTTGATTCAGGCCAGGCATCTATGATGCCAACAGGGGCAACAGATCATTGTTCAGTGTATGTTTAGAGTAAAGCCTGCTCTCTGTTAGGCGACTCTATACTGGAAAAGGATAATTTTTTTTCCTGTACAGCAGCTCCCAATCACAGCCCCACACACTTTCCAACAACAAAGTTAAAAATGCCATTTACCTGGAGGTTCTGGCAATAGCTGGGGCACACTGAGGGCTTTGCCATGTCATATGGCCCACCCTGTATGCTTCAGTATGAATCTCATATACACTAAGGCTAGCTTAAATCACTTCATAGATGCAAACTAAACTTAGAGGGTACATTCTCTTTCATCTTTACACTTTCACTGCATATAGCAGTTTGGTGATGACTTGTACGCTGCTTACTTTGGGATACATTTGGTTTAGATATTAGTATGTCATTGCTGTTGCCTGTCAGATCTATTCTAAAGCTCACTGGCAACTCCAATGCTTTCATATACAAATGCTTTTGAATTTTGGAAATATTTGGTGCTGAGCTTTGACGTTCTGATCCCTGAGGCAAATTCAAGGTCTCAGCCTTTATCTTCAAGGAGGTAATAATCTGGATTCAGTTTAGAAGGTCACCAAAAATTTAGGAAGAAAGACCTCAAGTGACAAATCTGTTCCTGAGGCACACGGAGTTTCCTAACACAGAACTAAAATGAATCACTCAAGGAAATTGTAGGGAAGCTAAGAAATACATCAGTCTTTCTCACTATCTTCCATTACAAATCCAAACCATGCTTTTTGTTTCTCTCTCTGCAATGGAGACATATTGTCGACAAATCCTACTACAATACTGCACTGCACACATGACTTTGCCCTTGGAGAGAAGGTAAGAGTGAAAATGGATGCATATGTCAATAACCAAGTCGTGTAAGCGCCAGGGAAAGCACCGTACAGAGCAGTGCGCTACCATGTGTATTCTGTATGCTTCCAAAAAAGCTCTTTCATAACATCTTTAGAACTATTAAAACAGTGTTCCACGATTTTCAGAGCAGCCTAAGAGATTCACAGTTCACTACTTTCAAGGGATATAGCAGTTATGATCCTATAGTGTGAACACAGCCTGTGCTATTTGTAGTATGCTTCACACCACTTTAATCACACTGTCTGTAGGTCCAGTTACTACAGTTACTAGGCACAACATTAATATGGTACTGACTGAGATTTGTTTGTCACATGATGGCATTATTTAATCCATCATCTTGAAATAGGGAGGGAGAGATATATGCTGGATATGGCCCAGTGAAAAACTCTCAGTACCCCACTTGGATATAATGCTCCTACCCCGAGACTAAGGACAGATGGGTGCTGGGTTGTTCCACTACATGTCTTGCACTCAAAAACTAATGTGATTCCCTTATGCTATATTTTGGGAAACCAAATGGTAATTAAATGCTTGTTCATTGCTATTAATATTTTTAGCATTACTTGGCTGCAAGTTTCTCTGAGATTCAGGCTTTTAAAAGTAATTTTAGAGAAGGATGATGGAAGGGAATAGAAAAGGCCAAAGGTGCAAAATTAAGGAATTAAACTAATTTGTTATATGAATTAATTGAAAACATATGGGAAGTGTCTGCTTTCATGATTGCATAGTGCCTTTTATACAAATAAGTATCATATAATGATCAAGTATTTAGATTTAAAATGCTAACTGTACAAATGCTAACTCACAGGCATGGCCTTTTCAAAGAGTGGGCAGGACTCTCATTGCTGTCAGTTCCGGTTGACATGGGGGGAGCTTCTCCATCTTGTCAGGCATTTCAGATGCCACTGCACTGCATCCTCATGGAGAGCCTGGCAGTGCTGATCTTGGGTCACTAGTGGCTCCATCCTGCCTTCAGCCTGTGCTATTATTATTTTGGGGGTAGTAGCTTAGATGAGGAAAGAGTAGAGATGACAAACAAGAAATGAAGAGGAAGAGTGAGAGAAAAGGCATAAAGGTGGCATCACACCATCAAATCTTAGTGCCTACTGACTGGGAGATCTGTGCTTCATCCACCTGTGCTCCGTGACACCCAAGTAACACAGAAGTATTAAAGCTAAACAAAAATACTTTGATACAAAGCTGAACCTACCAGTCATCACAAAAGTTTTGACACAGTGGAACAGACCGAATAGCAGCAGTGTAGCTGGGATGGATCCAGCGAGCAGCATATGGAGAACACCGGTAAAAACACTCAATTTTCTTCATGAAATCTTCACAGCTGTGGTGAGTGAGAAAAGCCACAAATAAGCCTGTTTCTTAGCATCAAGGCTATAGCTTCAGTTTGCTAGGCCTGCTTTGATGTGGGTGAAATACGCATAGAAAAGCGTCCTTTCAGCCTGTTAGTGTCTAGGTTCCAAACTCATTCCTTTGGCATTGTGTACAGACTCTGTGCAATTACCATGGCCAGCTAAAGAGTGCACAAATGTTTCCATGCATATTTCAGCCCTATTTGTGTAAGCTTTCTGTAAACTTTTGAGGCCTTGAGTTTTCCTGGCAAGAACGATTCCAGGCAAATGTAGGATAAAATGTAGTTTAAAACTACAGTACAAAACCTCTTCGGTGCTGCAGCCTCATGGTTTCATTGATCTTTAGATTTTTCCCACAGCCCAGCTGAAGTTACTTAAAAGCACATACTGTTGTGCTCTTCTGGGAGCAGCAGGCAAGAGCTGTTACTTTTGCACATCTGGTTTTGCTTAATTGTTTTGTACTTTCATTCTTTTATTTCTCTAACTTGCCATGTTTCACAGCTCTAACATCTAACAGAGTACTTAAAATCTTAATTATGAAGACATTCTTCATGGTTACAAACCCCACAGGACTACAAGAATTTTTATTTCTAAATATTCAGAAGTTTCATTTCTGGACTCTTGTGCATTTAATTTGTGAGATTTAATAACGTAGTTGATCTGCTTTCTAAGCAAAGGAAGAAGCCTGGTCTATGCTGACTAGGGCTCACACTCATGTGGATGTGATGGTTGCTTTGGAGAGCCACAGAAGTAGTGGTGTGGTTGTTACGTATTATGACTGCTTTGCATTGCTAGATCTGGTTCTATACTGAAAACAAACATGAAAAAGCATACCCTTCTGCACAAATAGTATATACATAGGGATTCATGGGGTTTTGTGAGAGAAGAGGAAGAGTCAGACATTGGTCAGGTGTAGAGAAAAGATGACAGGAGCTGGGCGGTGTAATTGCTAGGACAACCTGGGGATTGTTCATCCCAGGGGGCGTTACCATTAGCTGCCACAGCATAGATCTATTGAACCAGGATACCGACAACATCAAAGCTGACTTACGGTTTACTGAGCTGCCCACATCTGTTCCAGTAGCTGTTGCTTATTTTAATTACTGGGGAACGAGCCAATTGCACTGTGAAGTCTGCATAGCAACAGGAAGCTGTTGGGAACAAAACAGAGATGTTGTGATAAGGATTTTCTTTAATATCATTGTATTAGTGAGTCACAATATGTGAGATTAATCTCTTTTGGTCCATAACATGATTTTCTTTTAAAAGAAAATAAATGAAGGCAATGAGAGTTTTGCAGTTGACTTTGTGAAGAACCAGAGTCTTTCTCTTGGTCTGCATGCAGCAATATGCCAGATAAGGAAGCTTTTCATGCTTATACTGCATCTTCCATATTATTGAGAAATTAAGGGAACTGCTAAAGCAATCAGTGGGTACAAAGCTGTATTTCTAGACTACATTGGGCAAAAATTAAACCACTCTTACATTTAGAGTACAGAGTGCATTCACGCATGTCTGGCTCAGGACTTGGCTTCAGTTTGTGGGTGCTCCCTTCCAGACATCCAAATTTTTGGCAGGTGGATGACATTATGACAGCAAAGAGGGTGACAGCAAACCTCAGCATTGTTGTTTGGCTCTTTTGCCTGTATGGAGAGAACTTTCATATCCTTTATTTCTAGGAGAAGCCATAACATTAAAAGGAAGGACATATATAACCAAATAGGTACATAACCAAATACAATATGCTCATCAAAGATTCACACATAAATATTAAGCCACACACTCTCCCTTTCTCTGTGTACATCTGAACACTTCTTCTGCATAGTTTTGAGGTTTGGTAGCAAATGATAAAAGGCAGTTCAGACTATTTACGAAATCATATTATACTTTTCAGTATTTTAAGAAAAATATTTTGAATTTCCTACACTGAACTGAATTTATCTCTGAACCCTTCCAAAAGACATTCCTCTGTTTCACTAGATCTGAAGAAAAGCTTGATGAATTCTAAAGCTTGCAGAGTGGTTTTGCACACTTGGAAATGACACATTGAATACAGCTGCAAGTGAGCAGTCAGCACCAGAGCTGGATAAATGACATTGATAACTTGCCTTTGTTGAGGCTCATTTATACTTAAAAATCTGATCCATTATCTTCTGCTTCTTTTCTGGAGTTTGGTCAAAAATTCAAGATAAAATGGTTTTGACTGTGCAACAAACATTTCTCTAAACACAGACTATGTATTAGTGAGCCGTATAGATAAAGCTAAGCCCTGTTACATAAGTCAATGCATAATTATTTATAAATGTTAGTAATTCAACCCTTCATTCCTTAGTTAAATACTCCTGTTACCTTTCTGAAATGATTTTGCCTGAATAAGGACTGCAGTTCCTCTATGTACCCAGACCTTTCAGATACAAATAACATATTACAGAAGAAGAAAACTGTCTCTCTAATTTCTCAGTAGTTTCTCACCTCTTTTGCTGTCCTTCTGGGTGATACTTCTCTGTGGAACAGGAACATAATAAATTGCTTTTCTCATTTTCACGTTATATACACACCATCTGGCATCAGTGCTCCAGAATTTGTTTGCCCTGGAAGAACTCCTTGACCCATTGGAATGCTAACATAGATTTATCTCAAAAGTAGATGCAATGACCAGCACATAATGCCCTTTTACTGCTTGCAAATGTCAACATGATAAAGAGGAGAGCACAAACATAGGTTAGAATTAGAAAAACAACAGGACTCCTATATACCAAATACAGCTAAACCCCTGCCTGATTTTTCAGTGATTCATTTTCTCATAAATTCACAGAATCTCAGAACGGTCGGGGTTGAAAGAGACCTTAAAGATCATGGGCAGGGGCACCTTCCACTCATCTTGCTCCAAGCCTCGTCCAACCTGGCCTTGAACACTGCCCGGGATGGGGCAGCCACAGTTTTACTGTGTTATTATTAAAGAATTATTTGATTCATTACCTTTGTCGGTGACATGGACAGTGGGATTGAGTGCACCCTCAGCAAGTTTGCTGATGACACCAAGCTGGGTGGTTCAGTTGATAGGCTGGAGGGAAGGAATGCCATCCAGAGG
>JANRGW010040820.1:0-21745 GCA_024733675.1 Psilopsiagon aymara
TTTGTGTTATACCTTAGTTACTGGACTGTTCTTATCTCAACCTGTGGGAGTTACATTCTTTCGATTCTCCTCCCCATGCCCCCAGGAACTGGGGGGAAGAAAGAGAGGGAGGGAGTGAGTGAACTGTGTGGCTGATTTCCGGCAACACATGCCTAAAGATCAACTTCAGGAAAAAGTTTGAGGAAAATTAAGTAGATAAGAAGTTAGTTGTTTAAAATCATACATTTCAGGCTTGAAAAGTATGGACTGCATATTGGTTGCAGAAGTGTAACAAATGAATTGAGCTTTACTCCATTCATAAAGAAAATATTCAAAAAATATGAAAAAAGAATCATTTATGTGTGACTGACGCTTACATCAAGGCATGAAGATATGCAGCAGATCCATATAGAAAGGTCTGCATAACAATGGAAACAGTTTGCATACAATATTGTTTTGGCATTAGACACACAATTTTTCTTGAACAGCGCCAAAACTTTTACACAGCATCAAATATCAACATGTTGTAAACTGGGGAAAAAGGAGTTCAATTAGAAATAAATCAAGGAAGATCCAGGCTATATTTTTCATTCCCCTCTTTTTCATCGTAAGAACAGCTCTTCCTGTACTTTTTTCTCTTAATGTAAGGTTAAAGACTACAGTTTTTTTTCAGACTTCCAATTTGCAGATTCCCACATACACAATTTTCAAGTACACTTTCAGACCCAAATACTACCAATTTAAGCCTACTTACAATAAGCTTGCTTTTCTTAGTTACCTTTTAGAATTCAGGATTACGGGACGCTGCCTAATTTTTTTTTCAAAACAAACAAATGGATAGTTAGTAGCTATTTAAATCACAATTGACCTGGGAAAGAATAGTTACAAGGACAAAAAACCATGACAGCACAAATGTTTATTTGCTGCCATGTTACTTTCCAACATGAAAGATTCAGAAAAATAACATGTCTATGGATGTCTTGCAGTATCCCTGTATGTTTAGATGTGACAATCTGTAAGGCCAGGCTGTAAAGGATTACCCTCAGAAGATACGATGTCCAAGTATCACGTTTCAGATCTCAAATACCTCAGCCATTTAGCTTTATAAGAAATAAAGCTTACAGTGTCCCAGATACAGCTAATCCCTTTATAGTTCCCACACCTCGTGCTATAATTAATGACGAACATTTGTTCACAGGTAATGAATGATGGAAGACTGACAAATGCTAAGTGGCAGACACCTTGTACATGCTGGAAAAAAAAAGATGTACAGCTGTTCATTAATCATAGCACATCTTTTCAGCTAGGGAAAGTATATGTCAAAAGAAAAAGGTTTCAAAACATATTGGAAAACATACTGTCAAACTCATTAAATGAGATTGTCTTTCTATGGTAACAGAGGTGTAATGAAGGTTAAGTCAGCACTACAGTTCTGAACTCTCTTTTCCAAGGGATTTGTCATTCAACAATGTAAAACAGAAGTCAAATATGGGTTAAAACATGTCGTTCTACCTTTCAGTTCAACAAGCACTTTTTATCCCTATTTTTTTTTTTTTAATGCAGTTATGCTCTTTGAATTGAAATTGAAGTTCAGATTCTAAAAAAAGCAAGTTTTCATTTCTCATGTAGATTTGTATTTAACACTTCGTCTTTCCAAAATCTTTTTGCTTTGAAAGAACTTATGAGAAACTCTCTCAATACACAAAAGAAATAAATATAGATATTAGCTGGTGAACTTTCCCTGGTTTTACTTCCTTTTATTTTAATCAAGTTTGGTAGAGAGGCAAGTTTAACATAACCAAGCTATCGATCATTTCTCCACATGGCAAATATAACGTTCTAAAGTCAACTCAAATATATGCATGCTTCATTAAAATGAGGATTAAATGGAATATATGATAGTTCTCATTTCCACAGAATCCCCACTTGAATATAGGATTTCCTGCTTATTTACAATTTTCAGTCAAGAGAGTGCGTGTGGAAATAAGAAACCAAGATTATCGGTCATTCCCAGCTGATCATCCCAAAGCTCATTATTGCCTTCCAAAACAGACATAGTGTAAGGAATAGTTTTCTAGGCCTGTGCTTATGGATATTTTACTTAATTTTCTATTCCTGTTGTTAAATAGTGAGAGGGTCTGCATGATAAGGTTCACAGCTTGAGAAGGCCGAAAACAAAAGAAACGAGAGAAGTGGTACAAATAAAGTTAGACTTCAGGCAAGTATTTACTGCTGAACACAAGGATGGGGAAAGGAAGAAACTTATGATCAGACAATCGGTATTTGATTTTAGGCATTCCCAGATTACCTGACAGTATATGTAGTTTGAGCAATAGCTGCTGAGCTGTATCATATCACAGATAGCATACAGTCTCTATTACAAGAACATGGAGGGGATATATTGTACAGAACTTAGCAGCTGCCTAGAGAATTGAATAGAGGTACATGTGCAATGCCCACCACATTTGTTTGTCAGAGCAGAGGAAATATGAGCACACAGATATATTCCAGAGCTACAAAATGCACAGAAAGGGAATCCAGCTATACAGAAGTATTGAGGAAGTTATTTCCTCTACTGCCTATCCCTATACTCTGAGGCATGATCTTGAACATGAGGTTAATTTATACTAATGTAGTTTCTAGTAGTATCTCTTTTCAGGCCCTATAGATCCAGGAAGAATAGAGCTGTAAGTAGTATAGTGTGATAAGGAGCCAGCTGAATGAGAAAGTCGACAGAAAACAAAGTAAAAAAAAACCAATGTGCAGGCAATATGTAACAAGTCAGGAACTTTTTAGGCACTCAGAAAAGATTTTGGGTTTTTTTACAATAAAGGTTAACATATGCAGGTGTGTTAAATGCTAGTAATCTATCTGTACAAGTTTCTGCATTATAATCATAAGGATGGGTTGTTTTCAAATGCCCCTTTCTATGTTAGTTGATAAAACAATTCAGTAAAATCAAAATCAAACCAAGTCAAGGAAAGAGACACCCTGTATTTTACAATATAATATTAGCAGCAGGACTTAGTGAAACTGAAGGCCAACATCAGGCTTTTATGAATCATAGTGGTTCAGCTTTATGAGAAAAATAACCTTTGAACTTCAAGTTTCCAGATGTTAGCATTTGCTGCATAATGGTCAAAACAGATTCATAACTGTAACCCACACTGAGAACTGGCAGGCCTCCGTAATCAAGCATATAATACTATTTTTGTAACTATATCATCCTTGCTAGGGTGTGTCACATATATAGATGGAGTTTTTCGTAAATCTTTACACCACAATAGTCTCCAAAGGAATATATGAGAAATTAGATTAATTTTCTTGAGATAGTGTGTTTGTTTTCTTTTACTTTAGCTAGTCTTCTGATTAAACAATTTTCCCTAAGAGATTTAGGAAAAAAAATAAATAAGCAAAGCGAAATATAGTGTTGTATTAATTTAATGAGATTAAAGTAGTTGCCTATATCACACTTCAGTTCCTCACCTTTACATGAAAATACACAATAACAAAATGAAAATGTATATGATGTAAAGTTTAATCAAATCTGCACAAAATCTATTGTTTTCTCTCTCAAAACTTACAGGAAGTTCAGTGTTCCCTGAATATTTGGTCTCTGGAAAGCCTTTTGGAGTGGGAAGGGAGTGCCAGAGTTCAGGCCTCTCCTCACAGGAAGACATAACAGCTACCTTATTTGTAAAGAAAGCTGCCCAAATCCTTCCTACTGATCTCAGCTGCATGTGCAGAAGTGTTTTTCTTACAAATATGTATGTAGTGTGCTTTAAGGCTAATCTGTGGTAGAATCACAAATAGGACAAAAATCATTACAACAGAGCTCATGGGATACGGGTGTGAAGCCAACCACCCATCTTACCGTAACCTGGAAAATATACAAAACCAGTATTATATTTTTTTGTGGTGTCTTACAAAAGCACAACCTACTCCTTTAAATCATTAACAGCATAGTACTTCAGGTTGTTTTACTCTGTGACTGAGTCTCCAATGCTCCATGCAATTCTTCAGTAAGTAAAAAGCAAGAATGGAGAGGAGCTGGAAGCCATAGTAGTCAACTGGCAATCTAGCCAGCATTGTATAATTCCTTTTATATTTAATGTCCTTCGTATACACCCCTTTCCATTATTCTGAGTTATTATTTTTTGATGGCATGTGGCAACCTGAAGGGAAGTGATAGTCATTAAGCAAACATTAAGTCATTAAGAAGAAAATTAATTATGTGACCCTAAATTATTTCTAAGCTTACTGTAGGCTAAGGATAAAAGATAAATAAAAGTTAGGGAGATGGGAGAGTACCGAAATAGATTCTGACCTTCTTGTCTTGATAGCTATAGCCATACAGCAAAAGTCTGTGATATCCCAACTATGGCGCATTGCAAAACCAATTAAATCTTTTGGATATATTTCTGTGGTAATATTTTTTTTCAAATATGAAGTATTATTTTTAACTTATCTTCCTATCTCAGCTGTATATGACAAAAAGATTTCTATGCACAACAGGCTTAGAGGAGATTGTCTTAAAACTAAAGAGTTATTCAAGGTTGATAGAACAAATATCTGTCTTCCTAGACTTTTCTCATGACTGTCAACAAAGTTTGTGCAATTCTTTTTTTTTTTTTTTTTAACTTTTCTCTCCCTTTGAAAAGCATGGTTGTTTATTTGTTCATTTATTTAAAGACCAATCCTGGCAGGCCAATATTAAGGAGCAAAATCTGACAAGAATATGTCAGACAACAAGTGCAATGAGTGCGTAAAGTTTGATAAGGAGGTATTTCAATTTCATGCCTATAAGAGGTTAAAAACAAGAACAAAAAAAAAGGTATTTGAAAAATTACTTTGGAGCTACTAGCAATGCAGTCTGTTCAATTTCCATTTCTGAAGGACTATAAGTGAATATCAATTTTTTATTTTTCAATTTTTATAATATTTTTTTTTTTTACTTTTATCAGACTTGTGTAATATTAAAAATAATAAAAACAAAAAAAACCCCAGCAAAACTCATGGAAGTTCTTGCAATTTCATGAGCAATCCTAAGTGTTTAGGCTTACTCCGAGTAACAAGTTTGAAATAATTTTAAAGATATTCTGTAAATGAATACAGTCTTTGTAATTTTTTTTGTGATAGGATTGATTTATGAAAAATACATAAAGTTCATTGATCAGTGAAATTGTACATCTAGTATCAGAAGTAATGATGAAGAACTTCAGTTTATAAGATTGACATAAGAAAATCAAATCACTGCCTGTTGCAGATGTACGATTGTATTGTGAAATGAAGCATCCCCAGTGGATGATGGTTCCCATTACTAAGAATGTCGTCATGTCTTAATTATGCTTGGAAAAAAAGAAAAATACTTTGTCAGTCTAAAAGTTAGCTGCCATAGCTTTGTGTTGACATTAATGTCTGAAGATTTTAACAGGAAGATTGCTTATAGATGGTGCATAATGTTTTCATATTTATAAACATCTCATGCTTTTAAATATAGTTAAATGTTACCTGAAGTTTGTTGCACAAAATATTGCCCCCAAAACTGGAAAAGCATCCATAAAAAGGGAAGATGGTTATTTGGTTTCCACTGTTGAAAAGAAACTATTTTGGGGTTTGTTTTTTCAGTTGGTTGGTTGGTTTTTTGTTTTGTTTTGTTTTTTTACATTTATTCCTATCCTTGTACAGATGCATCTGTTTTTTTATCTCTGGAACTGCCTAGAAACAATTTTATACTTCGGTTTGAGTTAACTTTCCTTTACATCTATTCTTTTCATTTAGTATAAAGTTCCCTTGGATGTAGATGAAAATTTAATAGAAGAGTAAATTATAGAAAGAAAATCCTTCCTTATATGAACATTCAAAACTTTTATGGAAAGATCTACCATGATAAACAGACTAATTAATTCCACAGTTCTGGCTTGCAATATATATTGCTTGAAGTGCTTATTTGCTTGGCAATGCCAAGACTACACTTCAAACTCCTACCTACTCCCCAGAGTAATTTTTCATTTTTTCCATTATACATATATGTATACACTGGAATTTATGCACACGTAATTTTGTAAAACTAATGTGTCTTATTCTTAAGTTAAACTACTCCTGTAACAACTAGCAAGAAACAATTTTGTTCTTTAATCTATGATTGAGTCACTGTGAATCTCACACTATTAATCAGGATGAAAAAGTACTCAAGAGATGTTTGGTTAATAAGCAGAAATAAAACTTGTCACCAGCAAGGTGCATCAGAGCAGACATTCTCCCAGAGTTCTGCATCCTAATTTTAACCATCCTTTTATTTAATTTGATTGCAATTGACATAATCTTTGATGATCTCATTTCAATCTTCAGCTGCTATAAAAGATACAAACTGATCCAAATGATATCCTCTGATTCAAGTAGAGTTTGCATTTAAACCTCAAGAAGCAGTTTGACATAACTGGTCCTCTCCTAGAAAGAAATTTTATAATTATCATTCTGAAATATTTGTTTAATATCATTTAATTGGTTATAAATTTCTTATAAATATTTGTTTAGTAGACAATATCACTGAAATGCACATTATACAACCAAATGAATTACATATACTCTTAATCCCCCAATTTAAAATTTAAATCTTAAAATTAAATTTTAAAATTTAATTATAAAAAAAAATCAGAAATGCCAATTAAAGCTTTATTTCTTCAATCACTTCATTTTTTTTTCAGTAAATAGACTGAAATGGCAGAATAACACTAGATTTAACTATGCAGTATGCTCCTTTTTTCTCTTATTATCTTTATCCTCATCTACTTTGCAGTTTAAATGTAATCAGTATTCAGTCATGTTGCATACATTTTGTAGTGCTTCTTTCATATCTTCTTTCCTGTAGGGAATTCTTAGTGTTCTTCAGCCATCCCACAAGCACACAGAAGCTATGTGATCCTGAGAGTCTGATTTCAGGAATTTTTCAAATAAGATTTCTTTCTGATGCTACTCAGAATGTCTAATTCTTGCTTTGTAAATGACCTCGATGCCTTTTTAGATCATGTTTCATTGTTTGTTAATACTTATTCCCAGAACATTCAGTCACAATTTCTCTAAGCATCCAAATTCCTTGAGGTACATGTACAAAGGAAAAATTGTGGTTTAATAAAAAAAATAATTAAAAAAAGACTATAAATTCAATTTAGATATCCAAAATAGACCTGATGAGTCAAGCTCTAAAAGTGTCTAAAAAAGTATTCTGAAAGACAAAAATGCATGTGCAGATGAAGATACTGACGTCAATCCTAGAACTGGATCATAGAAGTCTCTCTATGTGGTCTTCACCTGTGAGACAGCAAATTTCAAATGACACCTTGCTTCTACTTCTGGACAAACCAAGTTTTACATTTTGAAATCATTACAATTCTTTACAGAAAGGACATAAATTTAATTTTGAATAAAGTGAGACTTTCTGATTGTGCTTAGAAGTACACTGCTGTAAACAGCTGCTCCTTGCCTTCTGTGGAAAAAAAAAAAGTTGCCAAATGTACTCCATAGACTCTACGTCATCTGAAACAATCCTGTTTCATAGCTGCAGCTTCTTCCTTCACTCATTACCATGTAACTGAGCAATGCTGCACACATCATGGCATCAAGGGGCAAACCCAAACGCATAACAACATGAGTATTCTTCCCTCAGCTCAAGAATTAATGTTGCATCGAAAAAATTGTTGAAATCTCTTTTTGGACACAACAAATGTCTTTTTCATCATGAACTAAAACATTTATTTTGTTTTTTATTTTTTCTACTCCATTCAGTGGTAATTTCTTCCTAAAATTGTGTTCCAAATTAAATAATAACCAGAACCCAAATTATAGTATTGTTTTAAGAAAAACCCAAGCCCAGCAACAAACAAAGAAAAAAAAGCCAACCAAAAAACCAAAAATCTTTTCCATATTACTTTCAAATATTGTTTTTTTAGGTTTAGTATTTCAATCAAATGTTTTTATGCCTATAATCTGAAAAGACTGGCTTATCCATTTAAAGTGCAGAATACAGGAATTTCCATACCAGAAATAGCTACTTGGGGATCTGATATCCATACCGTGTTCAAGGGACACAGAACAGGGAAATGGGTAAGAATAGAGAAAGTCCATATAGATTTCAGGAGCTGTAGTTTTTGCTTGCAGTAGGAAGTAGTCACCACCATTCTGTTCAAGAATACAGCTATTTTGAAGTGAATAAAGTTCTAGCACATATAGAAGGGGATGAAAATTTCAAGTCCATGCATCATTAATTACACTGCCATTCACACAAAGGACATATATGGAGAATAGACCCAGGTAGGTAGAATTCATTTCACAAACCTTAAATACCTAAAATATTGATACCTGTGACTGAAGTACCCACTTCTCTACCTTTTGACTATCAGTGAAAGACTTTCTAAATATTATAGGTGTCACTAGGAGAAAAGGAGCACCAGATAACTTGACACTGTTGAGGGCAATTTATTAAGTGGACCATGTAAAGGATAGGTTGCATCCTGACAGGTTTTATGCCAAGACTCTCACAGACCAAACTGAGGCAACAACAATTACTTCACCAGTGAGTTGGCATAGCTGAGCCTGAGAGAAACATGACTCTGGGTCAGGCAAGTCTCAGTGGTATGCTCTGGCTGCTGACTGGGTATATGGTTGTACACTATGTGTACCCTCCCCTTCTGCGTGGTGCTAGATGCTGGATGTCTGTGTAGCAATGCTTCACCTCAGACTCTCTTAAAGAGCAGGAAGGACAGCATAGGCACAGGCTGGCAATGAAATTTGTCAACCAGAATACCACTGTATAGCTTTGCAGAAGTTTCACGTGTTTTTCTCCTGTTACTCATTACTCCATAACCTATACCAAGCCTCATCACACTCAGTTTTGGTTGTATTGTCTTATCTGCCATTGCAGAGCATATGTAGATGCACCGTTCTTGATGCATGCATGGAAGTAGGCCAGATGAGAAGTACTCTAAGAGATTTCTCTTTCTAATGATTATTAAGAAAACTTGAGATACTTTTCTCAGGTGGAGGTGTCCATGAAATAGACAAAACCAAATGAGATTAATCCACTCCCAATGTGATTAACCTTTTGAAGGTACTGGTATGGAAGCAATATATTTATTAGGCATATATGTAAGGGACTCAGAGTTTGAAACTTTTATTCTTTTTCTGAAAAAGCCAAGGTTATTTTTAAATTGTAATAAGACAACCAGATCAAGGACAGCAACTAGATTGAGTCATGCTGTGCTCCTCCGTATCCCTAGTTTTCTATTAATTATGTGGGAATGGAGAGAGATGCTAATGGAAACATCAGTCATTTATCTCAAGCAGCAATCCTAAAGGATGCTGTGAAATTTTCTGCCAGATACATAAATCTCAGCACGTATAACTTATGTTTCTGCTACTGCCATTTTAATGAGAAGCTTATCTAGTGGTATTGGTACTAATGGCCATATCAATGGTGGAGAACCAGTTCTATTCACAGTTTATTTCTTATTAACTTCTTAATAGCCAGAGTCAGATTTAAAATGTTAATTCTGTCAGTAGTTTAACTGGCAAATAAAAAAGAAGGAATAGCAACCAGTTTTCTTTTTCTGACCTCAAACAATGCCAGCTGCAACTTAAATTAAATGCAAACATTAAACTAGATTTTAATTAAAACTGGTTTCCAATATATGTCATGCTTTGTATGTGGCAAGGAACACAGCTCATGAAGCTGTTCCGGAACTTTGAAAGCTTTGAGACATGAAAATGAGTTAACAAGAACCATCTCAGGAACAAAGGATATTTTGGAAAAATAAGCTGAAAGATTCAAAGCTCAGTCAATAAGGAAAAGATCACCACAGCATCTTGAGGAAGTTAGACCTTGTTTTGTTACTGTATGAAGCTGTGCAGAGCAGGGCTTCTGACAGTCCACCTTGTCACCACCAAGCCTACACTGACATGTGTAAGTGGACTGCACAATATCTTTTGGACAGTCAATAAAATCATGAAGAGATGAAATAAGCATAGGTTATAGGACTATATTCTTTCCCAAGGGGTTCCTCCTCAGGGAAAGAGAGGTCATTCAATACGATCAGATGTATTTATTCCAGTAACTATTGTATAATTATTAATTCAGCTGAAATAAAGTTTTTTCCAAGATCAGGTAAGAGTGGTGCAAACGCCATTGGGGAATGTGAATACTTTCATCACACTGAACTTTAATTTGTATAAGTAGTTTAGTCTCATCTCTGTATGCTTGTCATGTATTTTATTGGCCCATTTCTATTCATTCAGATTTCTAAAAGCAATCATCTTCCTCTTACTGCCTTTTTTCTTTCAACCTCCATTTCACTCTCACTATTTCTGCCTTCTCATTTTTTATTGTGTTATGTATTCCAATGTCATTTGCTCCATACAGATCTTGTCTATATCTTCTTCATCCCTATGAGGAAGGAAAAAAACCCAGCAAGTTTAATAAATAAAATGGAATGCCAAAGACCAGCCATGATCAGTGACTCAAATATCAGAAATGCACCTGAATGTTTACTGCAAAGACTGTTTATCTTGGCTACCACTAAGATAGAAAATGTAGAATTGACCCACATATCTCTAGATTATGGTTATAGCAGAATGCTTGGTTTTGCTGGGATCTAAAGACCACACCTGTTATCTTCTGAAATTCTGGCTTCAGAGTGTGAAGCTCCCACATCAGTAAGGCACCTATTTAATTCAGAATTCATCACACCAGAAGGTCATAAGCTGGGAATGCAGTATAAGCAAATTGGTTTGGATCCCCTTTAAGTCAATGGCTGAAGAGGTGAATATACCTAGTTCTCTGCTGAAGCTGACAATGTAAGCTAGATGTCATTCTCGTAAATGAGGTTATTCTCATTCTTGCTACTCTAGACAGGCAAAGGATTTCAATGAAAACAGGTCCGTAGAAGAGAATTCCAATGTTACAGTAAATAACAAAGAAGGATAAAAAAGAAGCAGTCCAGTACCCAATTCACTTCTCTAGACTTCACTTGGAGTATTGTGTGCAATTCTGGTGTCCTCAACATAAAAAGGACATGGAAGCATTGGAACAAGTCCAGAGAAGTGCCACGAGGATGATCAGGGGACTGGAGCACCTCCCGTATGAAGATAGGATGAGAAAATTGGGGCTGTTAAGAGTGGAGAAGAGAAGGCTGCATGGAGATCTCATAGCAGCCTTCCAATATCTGAAGGGAGCCCATAGGGATGCTGGGGAGGGACTCTTCATTAGCGACTGTAATGAGAGGACAAGGGATAATGGTTTCAAACTTAAACAGGGGAAGTTTAGATTGGATCTGAGGAAGAAATTGTTTACTGTGAGAGTGGTGAGGCACTGGAATGGGTTTCCCAGGGAAGTTGTGAATGCTCCATCGCTAGTGGTATTCAAGGCCTGGTTGGACAGAGACTTGGGTGCCATGGTTTTGTGCGAGGTGTCCCTGCCTATGGCAGGGGGGTTAGAACTAGGTGATCTTAAGGTCCATTCCAGCCCTAACTATTCTGTGATTCTATGATTCTACATCAGCACCACGACCTCCTACGTCACCTTGCCTCAAACAATAAAATATTTCTCTGTTTGCTTACAAAGTCTGCATATTTCTTAATCAACACTAGAAAAGTTTGCAAAAATCATAGGCAACTGGGTTTAAAACTGAATAATCGCATTCACACATAGCAGCACAGAGAGTTTCATTAGGGCGGTTGTGCTCTGATATATCACCACTTCACTCGCTAAGTAAAAACCAAAGAACTTTGTCCAGATGATTTTCCATTCTGAGGCAACAGTTGCAGACAATGTTTTTAGTTCTTACACATTTAGAGAAAAAGACAAAGAAAAACAAAAAGAAAACAAATAACCTGAGCTAACTTATTTCTCATGCTTAGTAGCAGGGTTGTTTTTTGTTTGTTCAGGTTTTCTTTTAAAAAAAAAAAAAAAAAGAAAATTTTCCTCAAAAGTTCTCTCACTATTTTGTAATCTGAAATGTTTTAAATATACTCTTTCTCTATCTTGT
The DNA here is from genome assembly GCA_024733675.1 of Psilopsiagon aymara. Lineage (NCBI taxonomy): Eukaryota > Metazoa > Chordata > Aves > Psittaciformes > Psittacidae > Psilopsiagon > Psilopsiagon aymara. The sequence continues at coordinate 12,018 of JANRGW010040820.1, forward strand.
CACATTTCAGAATTAAAGCACTATTTGCACAGAACAGTTCCTTAGAAGTGCAAGGACTAGATTTGTTCACAGACACACTTGTGACATATAAGTATACTGTAACAGTAACTAAGTTATTCCACATATTTTCACAAAGATCTTCCATATGGATATTAGGAAGAGGAAACATACTGCAATGAGTGGTTGCTTTTAACTCACACTAGTTTCAAAACCTTAGGTTAGATTATCTCGTGCATTTCAGATGCTCTTCTCTTGAAGTCTTCTGTGCAATGGGAAGGAATCAAATTAAAGATATATATAGCTTCTGTGATAATTAGGACCAGTATTTTAACTTTCTAATGCATCTTACCATATCACCGAAGTCTGCTTAAACCATAAAGTTTTTCCAATATTTGAGGTCTTGCAGCTTTTTCCTTTAAGGCTGGTGAAAGTTTCCACTGAGATAAATAGATGCAGTATTGTTTATTAAATTATCTGCTTAGTTCTTTTATCTCCTACCAGTGAAGCCTTTTATTGTGGAAATCTCTCTGAAATATGAAAGAAAGTCTCCGCCCGCCATCCAAGAAAAGATCACCACCACTGCCAAAAAAAAAAAAAAAAAAAACCAACAAAGCAACCACACCCCTCAAAAAAAAACCACAAACAAAAAAAAAAAACCAAAAAAACTTTTAAAGGACTCTTAAAAACAATAAGAATGTAATTTAAAAATGAGCTGTATTTACAGTTTCTTCGAAAGTACTTGTTTCTCAGCACACGTTCAATGCCATTCCTTCCTTCCTCCCTTCCTTCCTTCTTTCCTTCCTTCCTTCCTTCCTTCCTTCCTTCCTTCCTTCCTTCCTTCCTTCCCTTCTCTCTTTCCTTTCTCTCCTTTTCTCTCCTCCTTTTCTTCTTCTACTTCGAATCCTATTTGCAAGAGTAAGAACTTGCCAAGACTTTTATTCCTCCTGACACAGTTTTAGTGAAGTTTAGTGAAAAATCGTTTTGGTTTTCAGCCTCTGGAGGGACTTTGGTTTCTCAAATGAAATGTGCAGAGTATTGCAAATGATAACCCTCCCCCTGACCCACCGAGCAGAACAAGAACACAGGTCCAGTTCAAATTCAGAGGCTTGCTACAGTGGTCTCTGGAAGAAGGTGAGATGAGCTCTTTAGTACAGACCTATATGTGCCTCTGATTGTCTTGACTGCCATAGGTGCTACAAATGTCATTAGACACAAGTTAAGCAGCTCCTTAGTGGTAGAGAAGCTGGCATGGGCTCCTGCTCTGAGGCTGCATCACATGCAGCAAGGAACTATAACATGAGAAAGACCCTAGTATCACACTCAACCTGGCAGCATAGGTGCACAATAAGAAGTACATGCTAGCACTACTATGCTTTAGAGTGCTCACTGGTTCATGCTCCAGTGTCTTTATTTTACATATGGAAGTATAGATTTTTAAATTTGGACAAAGATAGTGCTTGTGGAGAATGAATATGTGCATGAAGTGATTACGAAATCAAGCACTTAGTCAAAGATGTAAAGAGAAAATATCAAAAGGCTGGAAACTAAACTGGGCAATTTGTGAACTGGAAATAAAAGGTTGCCTTGGACAGGTAACTAGCTACAAATCTAGACTTTCAAGAGATTTGGTCTAGTCATTAATGTAAATTTGGTTCCTAGGATATTCTTTGTTTGGTGGAGAATCTATGTAATTATCTGTTCCCATTCCTCCACACTCTCCACAAATTGATGTGAAGGAGGAATTCCTGGGAACTCGACTTCCTAGGTTCCTTGCTGTATATTCTTCATTCTCTTTTCTTAGCTCAAAGAAAGTGAGCACAGTCTATAGTCACCATGTACAGAAATAAGACAGCCACTCTAGGAAGAGTTGTAAAAGATAAAATAATTATTGCAAAAGTCACCTGGCAGAAGTAGATTTTGGCTGGAATAGATTTCCACCTTGTATGGTGCTGTGTTTCGGATATGTAATGGAAAGGGTGTTGAAATTACTGGGATGATTTAGTTACCAGTGAACAGCATTCACATTGAGTCAATGCCTTTTCTGCATCTCCCCTTCAAGAGAGGAGGCTGAGTGTACACAAGAAGCTGAGAGGGGACACATGGGAGACAGCTGGCCAGAGAGATACCCCATATTGCAGGAAGTCATGATCTGCAATAAAAGCTGTGGGGAAGAAGGACAAAGGAGGAAAGAGAGGGTATTCAGAGTTTGGCCTCTGTCTTTCTTCAAACGGCTAAATATCTGCTTGCAAGTAGGAAGTAAGGAATAACTTCCTTACCTTTCTTTGCTTGCACATATAGCTGTCGCTTTACTTGTTAGCCTGTCTGTGTCTGAAACCCTGAGTTTTCTTACTTTTACCCATTCAAGACTCTGCCCCATTCTACTGCAGGGAAATGAGCAAGTGGCTGTGTGATGCTTTGATGACTACTGTGGGGTTACCCCACAACACTGTCCCATCACCAATAGTCCCACAACTTGAGTGTCCTGAATAAGCCAAAAAGCTAGTTTAAAAAAAACCTTTCTTATTTATAGTTCAAAGAGCTTGCAGAGACAATCTTCTGTGTGTCTTGCCTGGGTGCAGAAGAATAGTGCAAGTATGAATAGAGAATAGTCCACAGAACAAATGCTTGAGAGAAGCCCCAGTAACAACAGCTGATTGGCCTTAAATGTAAAGAAAGCAAAGAAACTTACCATCAAGATATGTAATTGTTGCAGGCATTGACAGTTTACACTCATGGTATAATTTAGAAGCAGTAAGTAGCTAAACCAGAAGTTCCTTAGGGAGGGAAACATATACATGAACAAATGCTGGACACAGTGCAGAAGGCTGAGTCTGAAGTGAAACTGCTATCTGTGGGGGGAACAGGCTGCCAGCTATGACCCAGGTCATCCTGTGGTCAGGGTGAATAACCTCCTGCCTTCAGGCTGTAGAGCACTCCACCGTTAACCATGCTAGAGGAGCTTCGATTGTCATGTGTATGTAGTAAGCACATGTAGAACAGAATTCCTGGGATAGAAATCACTATCCACCTCACATAACCATTCTGTTCAATAAATAAATTTTAGATTATATGTCACAGGGTGGCGTGGTTCTCATTTTGTGGCTACCCTGTTCAAATTCCCCGTGACACATGTACAAGACAGTAGGTTGTCCTGGTTTCAGCTGGGTTCAAACTTAGCCGCTGGCTGGACTCAAACCCTGGCATAAGGCTTTAATGAAATAAATTTCAGTTGCAATAAATGGCTGATCTCACTACTTATGGGACATTTGTCTCTGCCCTTTAGCATTTGTTTGGATTTCAGATGTTAGTATTCTCTATGAGAGATTTTTATACCTCTGACCAGAGTATCATAGAGTTTTAGATGTAGACTTTGCTATCTATTTCTTGCAGTCTATATGTTTAAGCTGTTGAGGATCAGCTGTGGAGGGAAATAAGCTATGAGCTACTCCTTGTTCTGAGTTTACACAGAAAGAAAATTCAGTGTATCAAAAAGGAGACCAGGCTCTGCAAACTGCACAGATTGTTTTTAAACCCAGCCCTACTTCAAAAAAAAAATGTGTAATGATGGTTGTTATCTCTATACTGGCCTTTGATTTTCTGCAGTTAGAAAGAGGAACTATGGGATTTGTGCTATGTCCTTCGGGAAATCAGTCTACATTCACTGGCAGGTAAAAATGAATTAAAAAAGAGAATATAAAATCTTTGATTCCAGCATAATTTAGACTGACAGAGATCACTGGATTATGCTCAAACCTGCGCTTAAAAGAGTGCCCACCTTTATGTTATATTAGGTTAGTTCAGGTTGTTGCCCAGCTAATTTTGATTATCTTCAAGCAGGGAGATCATACAGCCTCTTTGAAAAAGCTGCCCTAATGCTTGCCCCTCATCTACACCCCAACTGAGGAGGATTCATCCTTATACCTAGTAGAAATTTCCTGCATCTTGTCCTTTTTTTCTGTACCTCAGAGAAATTGTTTGTTCCATCTTCTATGTAACCAGCCATATAATCACCACATAAATGAATGCAAATTTCTAGATTCACAGTAGGTTAATCACAGAAAAAAAGGGGTATTTTTGAATTCCACACCCTATTCTATTATTTTACATGCTTTGTGTGAAACAGTCAAATACAAAACTCACTTTTTTACTGCAGAAACTAAAATTCCCTACGATTCCAGGAGGGTGCAGTGTCCACCATTACAAATACATGACTTACTATTCTAAAGCACAGAGGTTGAAGGAATTCATTCCAGTGCTGCTCAGTTAGAACACTGGGCAGACAGGCACTAAGCTTCCACTCTGCCTTTTATCTTTCTGTTCTATGTGACAACAGCAGCATGGGGGCCTTCAGGGTGTGGTCATCAGGCGACAACAGGGACCATGGATGGAAAGCTGAAGGTGGCCATGAAGCAGGTTGAGTAGTGACCACCCCAAGTACAGTTCCACTGCATTTGAGCCTGATGAGCAGAAGCAGCTGGTGACAGGAAAGAGTCCTACTGAATGAATGTCTAATGAGTGTCAGGCAAAAGCAAAGGTAAAAGTGAGGTCTGAGGTGAATCCAGGAAATCCAGGCCAAGCAGGGACAGAATTGGAGATGCGTGCCTTTAAAGCATAGATCAAATTTGATGGAGGGCTCAGGCAAGGCTCCTCAGGACCGATGTGGCTTATTAGTACCCCAAGGACCCTGATGGTGATTTAGGACTGAATCTTGGTAGACAGTAACATTTTTGGAGAGCACAAATTTACTCTTCTCAGCTTTTTTTTTTTTTTATGTGGGGATTGAGATGACTCTTGCTCATTCTTGCTGACTACTATGTATGCTTAATTCTTTCCCTATTTACATCCTGTAGAAAATATAAGAATTTCCATGACAGGCTGGTGTGCCTCAGCAATGAATTTTGCTGTGCCTAGGTAAATTTATGATGAGACGCCTGTATTCCTGACCCCTAACAGAGGATCCTGTACTCTAAAGCTGCCTGAACCACACCTCAAGACCAGTAGGACTTGAGCAAATGATACTCTGCTAATACTGAGTCTAGACTCTTGGGGACTAACGCTGTCCCCCTTTTCCAGAGGCAGCCATTTGATGATGAATGTGTCTTAAAAAAATTAGTTCAATAATAAAAAATTGAATATTTATTTGGACAAGTTATTTGATGAACATTAAATTATGCTTACAGAAATTATGAAAGGGTCATGAATAATTCAGAAGAACACAACAGATAAAATTTGTTGGGTAATTTGACAACAAATATTTCAGCTAACTGTAAATCATATAAATCTCACATAAAGTCCAAATCTGCTTGCTCTGGAAACCTTTGATGTAGGAATAGATACTTTCAGCAAGAAAGTTCATATCACTGTCAAACGTTAGATTGGTTCATATTCATTTGAAAATAATGTGTAGATTTTAAAAAATATAAATCAGTATGGACATTTAATCACGTATGTTGACAACAGAAGGATTATGCAAGCAAAAGACTGTTGTAGACAAAAAATTAAATTTAGTTAAATAAAATTAAACTACAAACTCCTCAAAAGGTAAAAATGTCTTTGTTTCACTTATTTTTTTTTTTTTAATAATACATATTTGCAGCGTAAAACACATAAGCAGAGGACACCAGTGAATGGCGTAAGTAAAATCATAAAAACTGAATAATATTGCATTTAGGATGTGAAGATGACCTTGTTGAAGGTAGAAAACATATGTAACTAAAATAATTTTTATAAATATTGCAATGTAGTGTTTTATATATTTGCAAAACTTCAACATATCATTGCAAAATGTAAAGTGCAACATAGTATGATACCAATACAGTGCCCATTCTCTTGCAGTAGATTTAACTTGGTTTTCAGGATTGCTTTATACAACACAGTGTCTTGGTTTCATAGAAACGTCATTTCACTTTGTTTCCTATATCCAGAAATGAGAAATTTATTGAATTCAGGCTCTCAAATGCAGTATTCATTTTGTTTAGATTTAGCTAGAGTTATTGCGTGAGAAGTGAACAATTGCTAGCAGACTATTCCAACAATTTCTGGATTTCATTATAAATGCACCTACACAAGTACATGCAGAGCAGTAAGTTTTGCACTCAGTAGAATTATACCAAGAATGTCTTACCAGTGAAGTGAAATGACAGTACTATGAGCTATATGTATGTACGTTCTTATGTGTGTATTGATATTTATATATAGTACATAGCTTGATTCTACAGGGTCTGAGTGTTATGCATATGACCCAATTAATCACCTAAATGTGTATCTAATTTCTCTGAGATTTCAAAGGTATTAATCATGCTTAAAATTCATGTAAAATTTATGTAAAAGCTTAAGAGTTTTGGTGAATCAGAGTGTCCACCACCTTGCAGGAACAGCCCCTAATCACTGCACTTCAGAACATACATTTAGTAGACTTGTAAATGGATTTGTGACCAAACAGAAACTTGGATCTGAATAGCCCCAGCTTTAGGAAAGCTGTTCTGAAATGAACATATTGAAAAAAAAATCCAAATCAGATCTAGGAGACTGAAAAAAGGAGACACTAGCTAATTCACAGGTTCAGAAGGAACATGTGGATTTTGAGTTGAAGGATTTTTAGATATTCTGGCAGCACACAGCATAAATTGTGTAGAAAATTTCATTTGCCATAGCAGCGTTCTTCAGGGCAGACTGCTGAACACTACTGCAGTTTGCCTCCTGGTTTAGAAGTTCTTGTCTGTTGAAACTGTATTATCTGATTCAGCCATTTAATGGACTACTTGCAAAACAACAAACTTCTTTCCACACTGCAGCTGCATTCTCATCATGTCCCTGGTGGTCTTAACATACAAAATTCAGCCTGAACAATCTGCCTCATGTTAAAAAGTGCTCAGTTACAAAGTAAGCAGAAGCATTTCTTCAACTCATTGGGGAATTTCCTGAGCTTGGCTTGTAGTTTTGAGGAGCTGGGAAGCTGCTGAGGAACCGAACAAAGTGCTTTTATAATTTTAGTGTGTGAATTTACAGCACTTTTGCAAAGGAGTAGGAATTAAGGAAAAATAAGCATATAGATTAAGCTCTCAGCTTTCTTCATCTGACTGACCATAATTGTGAGGAGCAGCATGAATCCCTGTTAAGGGATAGGATAGGATAGGATAGGATAGGGTAGGATAGAGTAAGATAAATAGGGTTTTAAAAAAAAAAATCATATGTGTTATACAAATGAAATTAGCATGCAAAACCCATTTCTGAGGCTGCAACTTCAGTGACCATCTCTCTCTCTTCCTATAGTAAAAAAAAAAATAATCAGTAAAAGCACACTAACATTTTTCTATGATTCTTTTTTTCTCTTTGAAAATGCAAATTGAATTATCAAATAAATTTTCAACGAAATGAGTAGGTTAGTAAAAGCAGCTGTAAACAAGATAAAGAGATTTTTGCAGTCTCCCAGTCTAACCTGTAGAGTGGAATCTGGTGAATAAGTTTAGCACTGTTGCAGTAGTAAAAATAAAACTCATAGCACAGAGTCACAGAAGAGAAGGCATTTTAAGAACATAGCTGCTAATTTTACATAAATATTCCAAGATATTTTAAAATGGCTATGAATTTCAGAACAGATGATTATTTCAGTGAGTTTATAATGAACAGAAAAGATGGTAGTTTAAAATTTTCACAGGAATGGTGATACTGATATCACAAGAATTTAATGTTCTTTTCAGTTACTACAGAATTATTGTGAACTTATGTTTCCAGATTCTTTTGTTCTTGCATGTACAGAACTGAAAGATACCAACTTTGTTAGAGAAATATATAAAAACCACCCAATCTTATGCTTAGATGTGCTGTTCAACTGTGACCAGCAGCTAAACCTCACACAACCACTCACCCCTCCCAGACTCCTGTGGGATGGGAAAGAGAATCAGATGAAGAATCAAAAGTGAGAAAACTCTGAAAGACAATTTGATAGGTAAAGAAAAAGTTGTGGGTGTAAGCAAAGCAAGACAAGAAATTCATTCATTATTTTCCAACAGCAGGCAGATGTTCGTCAGTCTCCAGGAAAGCTGGGCTTAGCCATGTTAGAACTAGATAATCTTAAGATCCTTTCCAACTCTAACTATTCTATGATTCTATGATTCTATGTGTAATGGTTACTTGGGAAGACAAATAACATGACTCCAAATGTCCCCCATTTCATCCTTCTTCCCACAGCTTTATTGCTGAGTGTGATGTGATACAGTACAGGAAATCCCTTTGGTCAGCTGGGGTCAGCTGTCCCAGTTGTGCCCTCTCCCAGCTTCTGGTGCACCCCCAGCTCACTTGCTGACAGTTGAGCATGAGAAGCAGAAAAGGCTGTGTTGCTGTGGAAGCACTGCTCAGCAGTAACTAAACCATCACTGTTATCAACACTGCTTTCGTCACAAATCAAAACATAGCATATACAAGGTATTATGAAGAAAATTAATTCTATCCCAGCAATAGACAGAATACACTGGAGAAAAAAAAAAAATAAAATCAAAACCCAAGCAAACCAAATTGGAACAAACCTCAGAGCCACTACAATGGTTTTCTATTAATCTTTAATGGACATCAGTTAAAAACGGTAGGCAGATGGGGAAGAAAAACTGAAATGGAGAATGAGTATATTGCATCCTATTTATTCAAGCTGAGAATGTAGGACTTGCCCTTTATCAATTGAAAATCAGCGAAAGAACAAAAAAGAGCTCAAAAGTAGTTTCTACTGTAGAAACCACAATTATTCTTGCTAGAATAATGCTAAGAACAGGCACTCTGCATCTGACTTTCACAGGTGTATTTACTGAAAACAAGTTGAAAATAAGTACTGGGGCTACAGAACTGATGGACAGGAGTAGAGCAGTTGATATCATCTACCTGGACTTGTGCAAAGCGTCCAACACTGTCTCACATGACATCCTTGTCTCTAAGTTGGAGAGACATCAATTTGATAGATGGACCACTCAGTGGATAAAGAACTGGCTGGATTGTCACAAGCAAGGAGTTGTGTTCAATAGCTCAGTGCCCGTCTGGCTACCAGTAATGAATGGCGTCCCTCAGGGGCTGGTGTTGGGACCAGTCTTGTTTAGCATCTTTGTCAGTGACATGGACAGTGGGATTGAGTGCGCCCTCAGCAAGTTTGCCAATGATATCAAGCTGGGTGGTTTGGTTGATACACTGGAGGGAAGGAATGCCATCCAGAGGGACCTTGACACGCTTGTGAGGTTTTGCTAATGCCAACTTGATGAAGTTTAACCATGCCAAGTGAAAGGTCCTACACCTGGGTCGGAGTGATCCCAGGCACAGCTCCAGGTTGGGCAGAGAAGAGATTCAGAGCAGCCCTGCACAGAAGGACTTGGAGGTCTTGATAAGTGAGAAAAAGAGCATGAGCCGACAGTGTGCACTCACAGCCCAGAAAGCCAACTGTATCCTGGGCTGCATCAAAAGCAGCATGACCAACAGAAAAGGAAGTGATCCTGCCCCTCTGTTCTGCTCTTGTGAGACCTCACTTGGAGTATTGTGTGCAGTTCTGGTGTCCTCAACATAAAAATGACATGAAACTGTTGGAACAAGTCCAGAGGAGCGCCACGAGGATGATCAGGGGACTGGAGCATCTCCCATATGAAGATAGGATGAGAAAATTGGGGCTGTTAAGCATGGAGAAGAGAAGGCTGCATGGAGATCTCATAGCAGCCTTCCAATATCTGAAGGGAGCCCATAGGGATGCTGGGGAG
>JANRGW010040821.1:0-59082 GCA_024733675.1 Psilopsiagon aymara
AGCGGTGCAGCCAGTGCTCACACCGGCTCTGGCTTCCCCGGGCCGCTCGTCTGTGGTCCAGAGCCTCCGGAGCTGCCCTTTGCCCCCAGGATGAACCGGTACCTTTGGCCTTCTTTGTTCATGATGCCGAGATCATCGCGTCACTGGAGAAGACCTTGGTGGGGCAGAGCGTGGAGACAGAGAAGGTCCTGGACATCATCTACCAACCGCAGGCAGTGTTCAGGGTGCGGGCAGTGACTCGCTGCACCAGCTCCCTGGAGGGGCACACCGAGGCTGTCATCTCCATAGCCTTCAGCCCCACTGGAAAGTACGAGGGGCTGACGGGGGGGCTGAGGGTGAGGTGAGAGAGTAGCTATCGTCTTTCCTTGGGACACCACACTGAGCCGGGATCTTCCTCTCCCAGGTACCTGGCGAGTGGCTCTGGAGACACCACCGTCCGATTCTGGGACCTCAGCACAGAGACACCGCAGTTCACAGCCAGAGGTGTGTGTGGAGCATCCCAGGGAGCAGCTCCTGACCCCTGCCTGCTCTAGGGGAACAGAGCAGAACCTGGTGCTGCTGCTTGAGTCACACAGGCTGGGACCATGGCTCTTTGACTTAGCAGAGGATGAAGGTTTGGCCAGGAGGAACATGGAGGGTTCCCTCGCCTCCAGTCGTGCCCTGGAGTGGGTGCGTGGTGCGACATCACAGGCAGTCACAGCTCTCTACTCACACCCGCTCATGCTCTCTCTGCCAGGTCACCGGCACTGGGTGCTCAGCATCGCTTGGTCACCGGACGGCAAGAAGCTGGCCTCAGGCTGTAAGAACAGCCAGGTATGCGTTGGAGCCCTTGGTGTGGGGCTGGGGGAGATTGAGACCCTCTGGAGCCCTTTTGCCCTGTTCTGAACTGTGGGGGATGAGGGGTGAAGATGTGGTTTTCTTGGATGTAAAGGGTGTATCCAGGTGTTTTGAGTGGCATTCCTGTTCTCCAGAGAAGCTTTGCTGGGGCTGCATTGCAGTAGTTGCAAGCAGCATCTCTTAGCTCTGTACCAGGCAGAGCTCGGTCTTTGTTGCCTTTGCAGGCTTCTTGCTGCTGAGCCCTGGTGTCTTGGGACAGATGGTTTTCCGTCTGCACAGGAAAGAGTCCAGGCTTTGGACGTGGTCCTTGGCAGACAGCTCCATCACAAGGGAGGTGTCTGGAGTGAGAAAGGGCATCGCCTGGCCAAGCCAGGGCTGCTGCTTGCGTGACCCAGACATGCAGCAGCAGCCGGTGTCATAGAGCTCTCACTCGGACATAGCCAAATTCCTATTTACAGGAATGGGAAGGGGAATGAGCCCTGTGCAGCAAAATGTGTGTCTTAAGGGGCAAACAGAAATGCCTGGGGGAGTGGGAGCATTCAGAAGTAAGTCAGTAAGTCGCTGAGCTCCTGAAGGGCAGTTGCTTGCTCCGACCTTCGAATGGTCTGAGAGCAGCAACAAGAGCAGCCAGGGAGCTGCTGCTGCCCTGTGCTCTGTCAGGTGCTGTGATACCAACCTCAGGGAACAGGCCAGGCAAGGGTGGTTTGGTGCTGTTCTGGCTCTAACATAACCCAGGGTGCTGCTTGTCTACTGTTTCTCCTGGGTTTTTAAGTAGGAGATGACTAATGCCTTGGTTCTTTGGGTGAACATTTATGTAGAGAGAGGAAAGAAAGAGAAAACCAGCATGTCTGCCACCCACAGAATCTGATAAGAAGTAGCTTTTAGCACGTTCTGGCTTTCATCGTGCCCTACAAGTGTTCGCTAACTGCCTGGCACAGGGTATCAAAGGCTCAGAGTGGCTTTTTGGGGACCTGTGTCAGTCTTGAGCTGAGGCAGATATTCTGTAGCAGCAGCGTTTCAGGCAGAGAGGAGGGTGATCAGGTCTCATTCTTTTGATGTCAGCTGATTGCTGCAGGGATCTGAAAGGCATCCAGCCCTCCTGCCGCCCTCCTCTGCTCCCTGCTTCTGCCAGTGTGAATGCGACACCAAGGACACCTCTGCTTTCTAAACGGAGCCCGAGAGTCTCTGGGATTCACATGATGTAAGTGGCCTGACGCGACCCTCTTGCCTCCTCTCTTGGACAGATATTTCTCTGGGACCCAGCCACTGGCAGTCAGATCGGCCGGGTGCTTTCTGGCCACTCCAAATGGATCACGTGTCTGTGCTGGGAACCGCTCCACATGTAAGTGAAGGGTGCGCCCAGCCCTTTATCATATGGAAAAGAGCAGCCTGGCCTGAAAGATGCTGCTCCTGTTCGCCTTTCTCCCATACCAGAAGGGCTCTGTGCAGAACAGCCCCCAGGGTGGGACAGGAAAAATGTGTCTGTCAGATCCAGGAGTCACAGCCACTGCTCGCAGTCCCATGAGGCTGCTGGGAAGTCATTGCCAGGCTGTGCCTCTTTGCCCTTGTATAGATACACTTGCCTATGGAAAGCAGTGCTTGCATGGTGCTGGATGGATGTTTGATCTACTGAGCTGAGAGCAGGAAAGCTGCCTGTGTGGTGCCTGAGCTCATGCTCTGCAGAGCACTCCCTTTCTGCTCTCCTGCATCCTGGTTGCCTCTGTCATCCTGTTTATTTATCATGAGGGCTGATTAACTGTGCAAGCCCCTTATCTCTTCGATCAGAAGCTTTGTCTAGGAGAAATGGGTGGAGGGGGTTAGTTGTATCCCATTATCCAAGGCATGATAGAAACAAATAAATATAAAGAAAGACAAAGAGCCCCTTCAGAGCAGAGCCCTGCAAATTGAATTTGCCAGTAGGAAACTCCAGCTATTTGCAAACAATTAACTGAATTAGCAAAAACTGATTATAAAGGAAGATGAGAAAATGGAGAGGAGAGAGATGACCCTGCCAGGGCTCCGTGTCTTGTTCTGCAGCCAGCTGTGCTCCCTGATCAGTTGCTGTGCAGCAGGAGGGGCCGTGCTCTTCCTCGCTGCTGCTTGTGCCAGGGACCTCTTTCTTTGATGTTAAAACTGTGCTGAATGATAAAGATGTTGTGCAAAGGACAGAGGCTGTGGCTCCCACCCCTGTGCTTGCTGGATTGTGGCCAGCTGCTTCCAGGTGTGTTAAATTTGCCCCCTGAGCCACGTGGATGGACTTTGCTGCTTTCAGCCCTGCCAGCACTGCGTCATTCTGTGTTCTCAGAATTCGTCATTCTGTGGGCTGTTGGAAGCAAAGTATGGCGCAGGCAGGGGAGTGTTCAGTGTGTTGCCATTGCTACCCATCTGCACCGATCCCCCTACCCAGGGCTCTCCCCAGCGAGTGCCCAGGAAGGTGCCAGTTTGTGGTCTCCTCGTTAGCCAGTGAGTTAAAGCTGTGGAAATAAGGTTGTTGCCAAGGGTTTGGGTGCCAGGTTTACCCTGGATTGATGCCTCCAGTGTGCAGCTCAGTCAGTTTGGAGGGATGCATTTTTCTGCCTCTCCCCTGCCTTGTGGGTTCTTGTTCTCTAGGTCAGCACCCTGCCCCTGCCCAGCCTCTTTCTGGTCTTAAGCCAAAAGAGAAAGTTGTCTTTTATTGACTTCTGGACCCTTGAATGCTCTGGGGCTTGGAGGAGCTGTGTGCAGTACACAAATGGATTTGATCTTCTTCCTTTCCAGAAACCCGGAGTGCCGCTACCTGGCAAGTGCCTCCAAGGATGGCAGCATCCGCATCTGGGACACGCTGATGGGCAGGTGTGACAAGATCCTCACGAGCCACACGCAGTCAGTGACGTGTGTGAAGTGGGGGGGTGATGGCTTGATCTACTCCTCCTCCCAGGACAGGACCATCAAAGTCTGGAGGAGCCAGGATGTAAGTGAGGCAGGCAGTCCTGGGGCCAAGCACACTGTGTTGTAGCTTTGCTCTTCCTGGCACACCTTGTGCCCTGAAAATGGAGGTGGAGAGTGGGTGCTGTATTCTCTTGACCTGTCACAACTTGTTGCTTGAAACCATTTGGGTAGCTGTTGTGCAATGTTTTCATTCCTAAAAGCATAAAGTGGGGCTAAACGCCGAAAACATCCTTGCAGTGACCTGTGCTGGAGGGTACTGTGCAAGTCCCTGCTGGAAACTGGTTCCTGAAGCTCAATAGTGTTACTTCTTCCCTGCTAAGCCTGGCTACAGTGCTGCTTGCAGCTTGGCCAAGAGGATTTGGAAAGTTTAGGGTTGCTCCTTGCAGCCCAATGGGTGCTGCCCAGTCTGTCTCTGTCCTGCCCATCCCTCTCTGAGATATGGTTTTGTTTCCAGGGTGTCCTCTGCCGCACCTTGCAGGGCCACGCTCACTGGGTGAACACCATGGCCCTTAGCACCGACTATGTTCTGCGCACCGGGGCCTTTGAACCTGCTGAGGCCACCATCAACCCACAGGATGTACGTGGCTCCTGTAAGTGTAGCTCCTGCCTTGGGGGCTTCAGGAGTCAGTGAGGACCTGATGGCCCTCCTCAATGCTGCCACAAGCCAAAGCAATCTTGAGAGCTGGGAGCAGGACCTGTGCTGGTGGCAGCTGTGGTCTTCCTGGCTCATGCACAGAGTCGAGCAGTCTGGGGGATTGAAGTCCTCTCTGTTTTCATGGGCTTTTGCTCCCGGTGTCATGCTTGGCAAAGAGAATGTGGGTGACCAACCACACTTTGCTTGGCCCACGGAGCCAGGATTGGAATTGGCATCATATGGTTAGAAAGTTTCTTTTCACCTTAGGGTTGCAAATCTATTTCCCCCTCTATTTCAGTGGCGGAACTGAAGGACAAAGCACGGCAGAGGTATGACCAAGTCAGGGTAAGTCCCTTTGGTCCCTACTGTAATGTCTAACACTATTACTGGTGGAAGCAGTAAACGTGCACAGTTGGCTGTTGACCCCAACAGTGGTGTGCTTCAGGCTCTCCATACGTGGCTTGTACGAGACTTGAGCTCTTTCATCCCTTTCTCAGGGCCAGGAACCAGAAAGGCTCGTCTCAGGGTCAGATGATTTCACACTGTTTCTTTGGAGACCAGCAGAAGACAAGAAGCCACTGGAGAGAATGACAGGCCACCAGGCTCTCATTAATCAAGTGCTCTTCTCGCCAGACACGCGGACAATAGCTAGTGCTTCCTTTGACAAGTCCATAAAGCTCTGGGATGGCAGGACAGGAAAGTGAGTTGGTTTGTTCTGTTACAGAGGTGGTGCTTGTGTGGGGTCTGTTTGTAACACACAGGTCAGATCTTCAGAGCAGGCGCAGCTGCAGTGGGATGGGATGTTCCACTCGGCTGATCTCCTGAAGAAGTGTGTGTTGCACACTGCAGAGTGACCCAGTTTACACAGTTCCTGTGCCAGAAAACAGCTTGTTCTGGACAATGCAAATTCTTGTTGTTACAAGTGGTGCTGTTGGTGTTTGGATGCTCCTTGTAGCATCCAAAATAGTCCAGCTTTTTACCTTCAGCTAGAGTATTGATGTGCTCTCTCAGAGAAGGGGCAGCCTTCCCTGTAAATCAGTCTTTATACTGATGGGCTTGGGTTTCATGTCAGTAATTTTAATGGTCCTCCTAAATCCAGATGGCTCAGCCGAATAGAGGAAGGACACATCTGTACAGTAAGGCTGTAGTGTTGCCTATTGGGTATGGATTTCCTGGCAGAGGAGTTGCAATGAAGAACCATCTAGAAGGATCTGAGCCCATCTGGGAGAGGTTGTAGACAGCTGAACCACCTATGGACTCTGTATAGCAATTGACTGCCTTGTGCATGCTGGTTTGGGGTGTGCTGGGCATCCTGTGACCATGCTTGTTTGCTTGGTGGAGGAGAAATATGAAAGCTGGGCAAGGGCTGGTTTGGAACAAACCCAGCTGCCTGCTCCTCTGACAGCCTCCTCCTGCCTCCTCCACACCAGGTACCTGACGTCGCTGCGAGGGCACGTCTCAGCCGTGTATCAGATCGCCTGGTCAGCCGACAGCCGCTTGCTGGTGAGTGGGAGCAGCGACAGCACGCTCAAGGTCTGGGATGCCAAGATGAAGAAACTGGCCATTGATCTTCCTGGCCATGCAGATGAGGTGAGGTGTCGGGCTGTGGTGTTTGAGCGGGACAGGAATGACACTTCCTCCCAGCAGAGGTAACTGTCCTTCTCTAATACCAGGTTTATGCAACGGATTGGAGCCCGGATGGACAGAGGGTAGCAAGTGGAGGGAAAGATAAGTGTTTGAGAATGTAAGTAACCTGTGGTCTGTTCATAGAAGATATTGCAGCTACTCCCATGTGTCCTTCAGAGCTGCACTCTCTTTGCAGAGACCTACTTGGTTAGGGCATGATCTCTCCTTGCAGAGAGCACAGCACTGAGCCAAATTCCAGCCTGGAGACCTGACCTCCCTGAGGGCAGAGCTGCTGCTGTCCCCTGGGAGATGACTAGAAAGCAGAGTCCCTCCAACTGAGCAGTCAGTGGTGAAATTTGACTCTGCTGTCTGTTTTGGCCCCTGGAGAGGGGAAGGAGCAGTTGTACCAGTTGGTCAGTCCCTTCCTTTATCACCTTCCTCCCGTCTTGCGGTTGTGCAGACAGACAAATTCTTGTGAGCTGGTTGCCATTTGACCCTGGCTGATAAACCCAGGCCCTTGCTGTGCTGATGAAGGACCCCAGTACCTCCTGGGCCATATGGCAGTACTGGTGCTGGACCACAGGGATGCATCAGCTCTTTCTGTTTGCAGATGGCGTCGCTAGGAGCAGTGACACGAAGTTGCTGGTCCCATCCTAAGTTGGGCTGCCCTCGGCACAGGCTGGGAGATCTGCAAGGTGATGGATGATGGAGGCTGACATGAGCACGGCATCCGGTTCCTGTTGGCTGCTCTCCCTCATGGATTCTTTCCTTATATTTATTTAAAGAAATTTTAATTCTAGTTCTTATTAAGAGCTGTGTTTTGCAGGATGATTTCCTCTGAGCATTACAGGAGGGATATCTCATCTGCCCCCATCTCAACTGGATTTTTATTGAAATTTCATGTTTACAGTAGCCTGCTGCCCTGAAAGGGGCAAGCAAAGGGTTGGGATGGCTCCTGCCCCTTCTTGCTCTGTGAAGAATCCTGTAGAGGAAAGGCTTTTAGTGCAACAGACAGGGTTGTCCTTGTGTGACCTTCAGAGAGGGAAAGAGGAAGAGGAAAATTCAGCACATCATTGCATTGCAGAACTGTGCTCAGCTGCGTGCCTGGGACAAAGATCTGCTGAGGATAATATCTTCAGGCTTCGCGTTATTCCAGTGAAGTTTCGCCTTTCCACAGCCCATTTCTCTGTGGGCTGTGCTGAGCATCATCTATTAGCAATCCTCTGCATCCACAGGAGAGAGTTCATTCACTTGTGTTCAGGGTGCAGTAGGAATGAGCTTCAAATGACTGATGGAACTGTGCTGAGTTATCAGGACTCAGTGACTCTTGGAAATGGGGAAAATGAGACAGTTGTGCCTCTAGATAGGGAAGAGAGTGCCTGTTTCCCATCCACTGCTGACTCGAGGGGAAAGAAGGAAGGGGAAGAACGGAGCAGGCATTTTGGGTGGTGTTTGTCCTTTGCCCTGGATATGTGCCGACAGCAGGGCTGGGGCTGTCACAGTAAATGGCAAAACCTCCATTGCACAGAGTTGGCTCCTTCTGGAGTTTCTCGAGTGCATTTACTTGCCCAGTGGGTGAGAGGGATTTATACTGTCAGATACATATTTGTAATCTTGCTTTTGAGCCCTTTTGTAAGTCAGTTCAGGCTTTCAGCAATCATGAGGTGAATAGACCTGATTTAGTGTTTACTTGCAGTGTTACTACTTGCAAAGCAGTAAAAATCCAGATGTGGTTATTGAAGAGTAGAAATTACGTTGTCAGATTAGTTGCAGCAAGCTAGCTTGAAGGTTAAAACGGTCTCCATAGTCCTCATACTGCAGTTGCTGCTCAGTGGTTACTACAGCTCAGAACAGGAGTATGGCTTTCATGCTTCCCAGCTGCAGAAGATGCATTTTAGGGCTTTATTCCTGGTGGCAGAATTGCTTTGGAGAATTAAGAGGATGGTGCAGTAGGGGCCATTTGCTTGTCTGCAGTTGTTCAGTTGAGCAAAAGACTGGAACAAAGGGTTAAATCTTTAATATGAGTGAGCACGCAAGTTGTGGTTCCTGTTGCTGATATCTCTTTCTGCCAGCCAAGTCAGCAGGCTCTATCTTCGTGGGATCTTTTGGGAAGAACTCAATATCCTATACCTGCTCTTTCATTAATGTGCTTCCTCCAGCTGGTTCTTGCTGACAGTGAAGGCCACGTTGCATCTATCTGCATAAACAAAACCCTTCTTAATTCACTAAAGTAAATGTTGTGGGATAGGGTGATTTAAAACCGTAGGTGATAATTCTGCTTCCCCAGACTGTCCTTGGGAAGGAGGAGCACACATGAGGCTGACAGATCTCTGGTGGCAGCTGAGGAGCTGCTTGTTCTGCACTGTTTTGGGGCTGCTTGTACTAAAGGAAATGATCCACCCTTGGAGTTCTGCTCTGTGTCCCCCGGTTTGACTTACTGAAAGTGGCAGCTTCTGCAGCTGCTGGTAGAATGCAACTTGCTTAGAGGGAAGGAGCATCGATCTCTGCTTCTTCTCCCAGAGTGTGGCATGTATGAATCCATAGTGTATTTTGTATTAGAAGTAGGGATGTATTTGAGTTAAGGGAAGAGATCCTGTCTGGGGGGTGGGCTGGCTTGATTTTGTGTGTACATGTGCCTAAAGAGTACTTCCTCATCCACTGATTTTTAAACCAAAGCAATCTCAGTGCCCTCTGGCCATGCTCTGAACCTCAGCCAGCTCCTGCCATCCCTTCAGACGGCTTCTTTGACAGAGCCTGACTAAAACCCACCTTCCTAATGCTGGAGCAGAAAGGTTTTCCAACACAAAGCCAGACCTCTTGAAGGAAAGAGAGGGTCTTGCAACAAAGTTTACACCAAAATACACCGTGTTGCCCTTAATCTTCCTTTGACCTGGTAGTGGGTAGATTTTGAACCAGGCTATGTGATGGCTTTGCATGTAAACCAAATCTAATTTTCCCGTCTTAAGCAGCTGCTGCTATTTTTATCATTCATACAGCACCAGCCTTCATGCATACTAAGTGCTGGCCCCGTTCCAGCTGTATTCCTAAGCAATTCCTTAACACTCCTCCCAGTTTTATTTGAATGCAGCATTTCCCGGGCCTCGCTCTGCAGTCTCCTGCCAGCTGTCATGCATTGGGGAAGAGCTGCTGCACTTCACTTCAGAGGTGGCTTCTTTTTAGCAGGGGGTGAAGCAGGCGTGTGACCTCCCTCATTCTGCTGGTGATG
This sequence comes from Psilopsiagon aymara, assembly GCA_024733675.1. Lineage (NCBI taxonomy): Eukaryota > Metazoa > Chordata > Aves > Psittaciformes > Psittacidae > Psilopsiagon > Psilopsiagon aymara. The sequence goes on from JANRGW010040821.1 coordinate 9,252, forward strand.
GTGATGTGAGCTTCAATTAGCTAACTTCAAGAACTGCAGATGCAGATTTGGGTTTATGGTGTCACTAATTGGGGAAGACATTGTTTAGAGGGCAAATCTAAAAGGTAGGCCAGAACTTTCTGATTGCATTTTCATCATTAACCTTACAAAAAACCTACTGAACTTCTCCAATGCTGTGTGATAGGAATCTCAGTATCTGCTGCTGTGTATCAGCTGAGTTTCTCCTGAGTTACTTGTTAAGCCTACCACACAGGTATGCCTACCACTGATTGCACTGGTAATGTAAGAATCATTTTAAGCATATCCAGAAACCATTAGTTGCACAAGCCCTCTGACACTTTGTTCTTTAAAAGCTGTGATAGCTGAGCTGATGCCACCAATAATTTTGTTACAAATGGGAGGGAGGTGATGATAAGGACTGGGAAGCGTGCCAGTCCTCAAAGGAAGGTTTACCTGTCTAATAAATTCTTGGGTTATAATGGAGGGAGAAAAGGAAGGAGAGAAGAATATGATAAGAACATCTAGAGTGAGGGAGATTGTTTGGGGTAGCGCTCTGATGAGCAGGACAATGCCAGAGTCTTGCCTTTGGGGGTTGATTTAGATAAGTGAGGCCTTAACATCCTCACAAAAACTGTGCTTGGGGCTGTGTGTTCTGGTTATTCATGCTGGAGGGCTGGCCAAGTGGCATACACAGTGAGCTCCTTGGGTCGTTGGAGGCACGTGTTCATGTTCTGGTTGACCCAGCTGATCTCTGATTATTTTCCCAGATTAGAAACTTAACTTCCATGTGCATTGCCTGGGGGAAGATACAAGAAAAATCTTTCGATGAACAGGAAGAAAATACTCTTCATTCATTGTTATACATGAACATTAGGAATAGCAGCTGTCCTGCTTTTCTCTGGGACAGCCCAGGTGCCATTAAGGTGATGTTTCCACCTCAGAAAGAGCTGTATTTCAGTGATGTGGCAGAAAGGGGCTTGCTGGGAAGACCATTAGAGTTTTTGAGGGTGAAATGTGTTAGAGAAACCCAGAGTGATGTCTGTTCTGGACAGCTGATAGCATATGAAAGCATACTTCTGCGTACTCAGACAACCAACCTGGAAGGTCCCAGTTCCTTCCTAGATTTGTGGCTCTTGTGATCATGAGTGTAATGCAGCTGGGAAGGATGCACAAGTCCATCTCCAGTGGTGTAACTGTGTTTTCTTCACTCTGACCCTGTAAATCGGTGGTCCTTGCTGTGCTGGAGGCCACTGGTGGTCTCTGTCGGTGGGCTGCAGGCCCTGCACAGTGTGATGTTGAAAATAAACAAACTCGGGACACAGTACTCTGTGCTTCTGAAGGATCACTGTGGTCAATGAGACATGATACTGGTGCCTGCTGCCTGGCCGTGCACACTGGGTGTTTCATTGTCTTGCTGCCTTGCTTGTCAGAGCAGAGCAGTGCATCCCTCCTAGTGCTGCAAGGCTGCCAGCACTAAATGGTGAATATCTGTGTGTATTCCTTGGGCAAGGGAGGAGCAGCATGAGCCCCATGGGTTATCCTGCATCGCTCTCCCAACATCTCGAGTAATTCAGTCTGTTCTGACCTCTTTCAGCAGCGAAAGCTAGTGGAGGTGCTGTTTGTAAATAGGTTTATTGTAGTCCACAGGTGCTGGAAATACTGACATGTAGAAGCTCCCTCAGATGCTAATCAAGGACCCAGCTCAAATGAGTGACCTGCATGCAAATCCTGCAGTCCTTATGTTTTTCAGACATCAGCTCTTCAGATCCCATTCAAATCCCAGTGTGAGGCAGCATGTTTAGTTATTCTGGTCAAACCTCCCTGCTGCTCTTGGCTGTTTTGTCCTTGCTGTGCTGAAACAAACCTGCTCGAGGGCTTCAGCCCCATTACGAGGACAAAAGGACATCAGACATGCTACCAGAGGGAAATGTGTCTCAATTTTGAAGTGTAATGCAGATTGGGAAGCTTAGAAATTCCTGTAGTGTTTTCCTCTGTCCAAAAGGCATCCTCATGGATTATTTTAATTATTTAATTATTTTTTTTAGCTTCCCTAAAATGTAGCTTGTGACATTGACTTTGAGGTGAGGATACATGCTGGTGCCAAGAGGATTAATAGTGAATAGGAGAATCAGTGGATGGCAATAAACAGCCAGTTCTCCGTGAAATTATTTTCTGAATCAGAATAGCTAACACATTGAGACTTGTGGGCTTTTCCTGGGTTTAAAGGGGCACTGTGAATGCACACTAGAAAGTGGCTCTGTTCCTACCAACACCTTCATTTACCATTAACTTGGAGTATTTTTGCATCTCATGTATTCCTTTCCATGGTGGTGTTCTGAGACCCTGAAATTTCTTGGGTCCGCTTCACTTTCTCAGTTTTGTTTGCTAGGGTAGTGCCATGCATGGATTTTGGATTGGAGCTCAGAACTTCAGAAAACAAAGTACAGAATCATGTTTTGAGGGGGTTAAAAGCCCTCTGGTTCTCTTTGGAACAAAACAGATGTCTTGGGATTCTTCTTATGTCTTTATATAATGTCTAGAACTTAAAATGCCCTTCATAAAGTTGTCAGTATTCCTTTAATCTCTTCTGAATATCTGGATATTTTTTTAATCCAAGTGTGTTGTCTTTAGAGAATTCTTTAGCTGTGGAGGTTTTGATGTGGTGCACAGCTCCAGTAGTGCTTGGTGGCTGAAAACGAAGGAGTGAAGAATAGGAAGAGAACCAACTCTGCTCAGTCTGTTTCGATCCAGCGATGCTGAAAGCAGAGCCTGTATCACACAAGAGGAGGCACAGCACTGCTGTGGGGTCAGAGCTCTGCCCTGAGTATCCCAGTATGCACCCTGTGTCAACTGTAACTTCTGTGATGGGTTAATTGCAGATGCTGAGGGGATCTGAGTCAGGTGGGGGTATTGGGGAGGCCTGAAGGAGCTTTACAGGTGAAACTGGGATGTGGAGGTGGCCTGATGGAGAATACAGGCAGAGAGGAAAGAGCAGTGAGGAATGGAAAGCAAAGGAGTGGAGTGCAGTTATGTAGATCTGGAGGTGAAGGTCAAAGGCTCCATGTGACTGGTGTGTGGTGACTGGTTTTTTTTAATGCTTGTACGTGTTGCTGTAAACAGCCACAGGCTGATCTGAAAGTGCTGAGAGGCAGAGGCTGTAAATTACAGGCGTTGTTCTCCTTATAAAGAGAGCAAGCAACTTGGAGTGTCTTAGGTTTACAGCATTTTGCATGCTCTTTCCTCCACTGCTTCTCCATTCAGGTTCCTTGTATTAGGTTTGATGTAGTCTTGGTGAGTGGCTATGAGCCTGAGGGTGATGGTATGGTCTGTACCTGCCTTCAGGAACATTTTCTTCAACAAAAGGGTGCTCAGGCATTGGAACAGGCTGTCCAAGGCAGTGCTGGAGTTGTTGTCCCTGGAAGTGTCCAAAACCATATATGAGGCCCTTAGTGACATGTTAGTGGTGGCCTTGGCAGTTCTGGGGAATGGTTGGGCTTGATCTTAAAGGTCTTTTCCAACTCAGTTAATGATGATTCTGATTGACCCCTGCCATGCTCTGTGATGAGGGCTGCTGGCTCAGGGCCACCTCTGCCCTTCCCTCCTCTCCTGGTGGCCCCTCAGCATTGCCCTCACTTTGCAGATGGGCTTGAGGTGGCCGAGAAAGCGGATGAAGTGAAAAGCAGCAAGTCTTGGAAGCCATGGCCAGGCGTTGGGAGGGCTCAATGCACGGTTGGCTTCTAACCCGAGCTCTGCGGTGGGGACGGAGGCAGATCCCCAGGGCCTGGGTTGCTGTGTCCTCCCTGAGGGGCTGTCAAGGACCCGCCAAAGGGCCGCGCCGCCGAGGGACGGGCAGCGGAGGGACCCCGCAAGGCGCTCCCGTCGGGTTAAATAGGGTGAGGCACTCTTTAGCCGCCGGCGGAAGCAGCCGAGCGCTGGGGCCTGCGCGATGTAACCTATAAAAGGCGTGAGGTGGCGCGGAGGTCCGGGCAGTCGGAGCTGGGGCTGGGGTGGTGTTGGTTTGCTGAGAAGCGCTGAAGGAGCGGCGGGAGCCCCCAAGGAGGCGGTGGCGGCCTGAGAGACCCCCGTGTGCACCTTCGTAGCGTTCTCCCCTCCCGCGGGCGGTGCGGCGGCGACAGCGACAGCCACCCCCGGAGCCGCGGGCCGCGCCTCCCCACCGCCCTGCTGGATGCTCTGGGGCTCGGTCTCTGAAGGGGGCCGCGGCGCCGGCAGCCCCGGCTGTGGCGAGGCCATGGGGACGGGCAGTGGCAGGGTGCGGAGCCCCCTTCCCCGCTGAGAAGGCCCCTCGTCCTGGCGCCGATGCCGCACTGTCCCCTCTTCCCCGGCCCCTGAGAGACTTCCCTCCGCCCAGCTCCGCTCCTTCCCCGCCTTGCCCTCCTCATGCCAGACGGAGCCCCTCGCCTCGGAGACGCCCTGCAGCAGCCCCGCCGGGCTGGGGGTCTGTGGCTGCCCCCGCGGTATGAGAGGAGCTGCTCCTGCCGCCGGGGGCAGCCAGGAGAGGGGCAGACTCCTACCCCACCGCCGGTTGCTGTGAGGCGGCTGTAGCTGCCTTGGCTGGAGGAAGAGCCCTTTTGTTTTCTCTCCCTCCCTTCTTCCTTCCCGGGGGCTTCATGCCCCGCTGAGGGATGATGGAGGTGGTGGGGGACTTTGAGTACAGCAAGAAGGACCTGATAGGACACGGAGCCTTTGCTGTGGTCTTCAAAGGTCGCCACCGCAAGGTAAATCGCTATGGGCTTTGCTCGCAGCCGGTGTGGGGCCGGTTACACAACCCGGGCTGGGGTCGGGGTCGCTCGGCGGGGTTGCCGCCGTCAGGAGCCCCTCCCGGTGGGTAGCGATGGTTGGGGGGGGTGTGTGTTCTCTGAGGGAGTTCTGTCTTGATTTGCGTGTTTGGGGAGAAATAAGAAGGAACGGGCCGGGGTGGGCTAGGTACCGGGGCTCGGGGCTGGGCCTGCCGCTGCTACGGCCCCAGGGCTGAGCTGCCGGCTCTCGGCCTCCATAAACATCCTTCTTCTCCCGTAACAACCTATCTGCATTCCCACCTCTCCTCTCTGCTGTTTGGTAGCTCCCTGACATAACGGCGAGTGGAGAGTTGCAGCTGTATGGGAGGCTGAGCTCTTTGTTTGTCTGGATGTTCATGTTTATCTCGCTGGATAACGAGGGATCTAATGGAAAATTGTCTCCTTTGGGATTGGCAGAAGATCTCTTAAATTCAGAGGTGTCTGGTTTCCTGGCGTGGCTTGCTAAACACCCTGGATATTCATAGTTGCGTTATGGTTTCTTGCTGCTGTGAGAGGTTATTCTGGTGTTGGTGCCTAAAGTGCTCTGCTTTCCAGAAAACAACTCTTCAGATTTATCATCTGGGAGCACTGGGGCAGCGCTCGCAACTTGGAGGGGCACAGGGCAGTGATTCTTTGAGTTAAAGAAAGGGGAGAAAAGAAAACTAAAGCTTTAAAGGCCACTGGAGATGCTTCCCCCTTACAAATAGTCAATTTATTTTTAGCTAATATATAAATCGACAATGCAGAAGTTTACTTAAAAACCTCGAGATGGTTTCTTATGCAATTTTCAGCTGTAGAGTTTAAGGATGAAAATGGAAAGTCCTTAAACGGAGAGTAAAAGTAACTTGAGAGGGGACTAAAAAGCAGATATGTATCACCAATACAAAAAAAAAAAAAAAAAAAAATTAAATGGGATATGATTACCTGCTACTTTTGTTTTTTAAATGCTTTGGAATCTATGAACGTGCAGTGTAGCTGCAGCTGGATTTTAATAACTGTCTAAGCTATTGTGGAATGAAATAGTTCTTGATGGTGTCATGTGATGTAGTCACTGGTGAGTAGAGTAGGGGTGATCTCACAACTTTTTCTCCAGTTATTTACTAGGTAGTTGTTAGTGGTTAAAACCAATAGGAAACTGACAATACTTTTTTGTTTGCTTCCAGAAAACTGATTGGGAAGTAGCCATAAAGAGTATTAACAAAAAGAACTTGTCAAAGTCACAAATCCTACTTGGAAAAGAAATAAAAATCTTGAAGGTATGTTAATTTGCAGTGATTTTTAAAGCTTCTTTAAAAGGGGTAGAGACTTTTGTCCTAGTTCATTTCAGGTCATGGGTGGTATCGCAATAACTGCTCTTTGTTTCTTTTGTTAGTTCCTGGAGAAATTCAGAACTAAAAAGACCAAGGTAAAAAAAAAAAAAAAAAGGGAAAAAGATACTTTTTCATTCTGGAAATAGTCTCAGAATGGGTAATGGGCATGATTTTGTAGTCAGAAGTAGAAAATTACAGAACCAGTGTCTGTGCTTTGCTTATTGCACATGTAGAAAATTTGGCCCTTCAGGATGGCTGATGTGGCACCTTTCCCAGGCAATGCATACAACGAAAGTCATAGCTGAGGGTAAATCTTCAGTCTTTGATCTTTCCTCACCTTCTTTGCTCAAAGATGCCTTGAAAGCTAAAATCACCATGCTGAATTTGGTTCCTGAAGCAGTCTTCCCACTTCTGAGGTGTGTTAATTGATTAAAATGTGTAGTGTGGCTCTAATAAAGGAAAAAATGGAGCATCAGTTATTCAATGCTGTTTTATGGGAATGTCTCCTCGGATGATCTCTTGTCATTCTCCACTCTCTGAATTTACCACATCTCATTTTAGATAGCTTTGCAGTAAAAATTAGTGCTGCTTTCTTTCCATGTTTCCAAGCTTCTATACATCACTATTTTATACACTTAATATATATGTTATATTTTATTATATTGGCTACTCATTAGAAGTTGTAGTGTTTGATATATTAGTGTGTTACAAGTATTTAGGGAAGACACATGTTATTTTGAGCAGTTACAGTTACTTTGAGCTGACCTATGAATTTTATTTGGTGTTACTTGATTTCTTTTTCATTGCAAAATGGTACAGTTGACTTGGTCCAGAGCTGCTAATTCTACTAAGTGGGAAATGTGTGAGACTAGATTTAGTGCGTTTTCAGTGTTCATTGAAGGATCAGTACTTCCTGTAACAAGATGTAGAAAGTAAGTTCTGCAACCAAATGTTTTTATGATCTCTGAAGATTTGCCTAATTTCCTATCCCTGTAAATATTGTCTAACAGCTGGGATTTTCTCCAAATTCCATCATGTGGTCTAAAACAGATGCTACCTTCCTGTGTAGAATTTGGTTCTCTTTAATTATCACCTAGCATAATAAATTTAAAATAATAATAATAATAACAACAGCAGGCCATTTTCATAATGCAGATATTTTGCTTTACAGGAACTTCAGCATGAGAACATTGTAGCTCTTTATGATGTCCAGGTAAAATATATTTTAATGCCTTTTCATTAAAATTTATTTATGAAAATACAATGCATATGTATGCTTACTGAGTAGAAAATTTTGAATGGCCACATATTTTGTTGCTATGATCAGTTTGGTATTTAGAAATTCAGTTCCCTAGCAGTGGTGAGGAAGTTGTCTCATCTTTAACACACTGTGCACTTACTTTGTGTTAGCTCTTTCTAATGAGCAGGATGGACTGTTGGGATAGAAAGCCATGAGGAATACAGTTTACTGCCAGGCACCAGGAACAAGTGGCAGCTTGAGAAGTTCTGCAGAGGCTGTTTGTCTAGTTTGGTCCTATCTCCAGAGGCAAGGAATCAGCTGGCTGGCCTGGGAGCTCGGTCAGTGGTGTTAACTATTTTCCCAAATTAGCCTTTTTTCCTTGGCCCTATAATTGAATTGGAAAGTGGGTGTTCGTGGATAACAACTGAATACTCCTGAAGGAAAATGTACTGGTAGAAGTTGATCTGGATGGGTAAAGCAAGTGACATTAAGAAGTCAGTGTGACTCAAAATACTGTACAGAAACAGAGTAGCATCCTTGAGGTCTCTAACAAGGAAATGTATTGTGTAGCTCTGTGTAACAATGAAGAAGAGCAGAAGGAAGTAGAAGACCACAATCACACCCCTATGTATTTGCTGTTGCCTGTGTTCAAGAGGCCAGGATAAAGTATAAAAACCAATCAGACATTTGGGTCTTTTCAAGTAGGAGAAATAAGAATTAAATGGCTTCAAATTGTCTTCCTCTCTTTATGCCCAGGATCTTAACTGGTAAGGTGACGGAGTCGGTTTTCTGGCCTCTCCAGGGTGCTGTATTCTGCTTGATAGGAAGTATATTTTATCCGAAGGTCTCCAAGTGTTGAATAAAGCTAAATGTAATGTAGGTTATACAGCCATTTGTTCTGCTTGAATAAGAACTATGTATTTATCTCCTGGGCTCAATTCTAATCTTAAATGCGGGGTTACATTCATGAAAAAAAAAAAAAAAATAAATTAAGAACCATCCTTGGGCAGTGCACAGTTACAGGAATGGAAAATAGATATTTTTACATTCTTCAGTATTTTCTGTCTTCACACATTTGCACCCTTAAACATTTTCAGCTTGCTTGTCGGTATATATCTCTAGCTATAGAAATCTGTGTTCACATGACATGCGTGGCAGGCTCAGGTTTTGCTGTGTGTCGTGCTACAGGACATGTACTAAGTTCTTTTGACTTTGGTAGAAAACTGGTGCATCAGATGAACTGTGCATCAGAACTTCCCATTTGGACTCTTCTCCCTCCTGGATGTTCACTTCAGAGCTGAGGACTTCAAATGATATGAGCTTCTCTGAGAGAGAAAGTGCAGTCTCTTGAGCTTTGTGAAAAGACCAGGTGTTCCTATTGCTAATTGGAAATAATCTCTCAGCATCTTAAATTTAGTATATCCAGACATCTTAAAAGCAGCTGGAATTTGTTGACTGAGGGCATTGGTGTGTTTGAGTAAGCAGCTGAATTTCAGATTTATCATTTACAGTTATTTATATGTGAGCATTACTTTCTTAGCTTTGCACTGAAGGTAGTTGACTAGGTATGTATTTTGGTGATTTAACATTGTGTATCTTCTAAGCCTTGGAAAGGCTCTTCTTTTGATCTACACATAGCGCATCCACAAGGGAAGAGAGGGCAGAGCTGTACACTTGTCTGTGGTTTCTTTGCCTAAAGGTTATTTATAAACATAACTTCTATGCTTCTCAGCCACAGGAGAGGGTGCTTGTAGAGTGACAGGATTTCTTGAATGATTGGTCTGGTGGCCTTCATTTGAGAAGGCAGTGTTGCTGCTTGTCACTGACTGTTGCATTTAAATGAAATCAGCAGTTGAAGAAAAGGGAAAACTTGTGTCTCATACCTTGGGCATATTTCAAACACGTTCATGGAAGACATAAAGCTTGGCAGTATGATGCTACATCTATAGAAGAAATTGCTTTACAAAATATGATCTAAAGAATGTGACACTTGCACAAATAAGCTTTTCCCTTCCTGCACAGGGCTGTGTTTGTGAAATATTATCCATCATTAACTTGTGTGATTACATTAATTTATAACCCAGCAAGAATGAACACTATGCAAGGCATTTACATGTCTACTAGGCTGTTACACCTACTAATTTTCTTCAGCATTTCATGTTTTAGCATGTGCTGCCCTTTGTGTTTGCCGTAATATTGTGGACACGGTAATACATTACATCAGGATTTCAAGAAATTTTTAAGTCACAGAAGCTATTATTTTTTTGCGTCAGTGCTGAAGCCGGATGAGTTTGTCACAGTAGGAAGATCTCAGTGTGACTGGGAGTCTTGTTTTATTTTTATAGTTCTGTTGGTCTGAAGTTTTTCTTAACCTTAGACAATTTGAAATACAAAAAAGCTCATGTTTCTGACCTACTGCTTGGCAAACCATTTAGCTGAATAATCCAAGAACTGGTCGTTGCACCAAGTTTCCAGATAGTAAAGATGGTGTGAAATGTAAGTGGCAAAACTAAGTAAAAATGTGTAAATTAATTGCAATGAAGAAGAAATATTTTTGCATCTCATAATAGTAAATGAAATTATTTGCACTTAATGGCAGTACTTTGGGATTAAAACTTGTATCCCTGCATAGCAATTTGGAATATATCTTTTAAGTTTGAGAATGAGAGGGTAGTTGTTATTTTACATATTGCAAAAGACTTAATTTGGAATTGTTTTCATAGGAGGTAGATGCCTTCCTTTCATCTGTTTGTTTATATGAGCATTAATTAGTGTAATAAAGAGACATACACCATTAGGTTTTAATTAGATCTAAGGAGAATTTATGAACTGTTCTGCAGAGAGTATATGAATATTTTAAAAGCTTCTATATGTTGCTGTTGCTTCAGCTCCTGCGAGCACCATTTTGATAGGTTACTTGGTATGTACAGGGTGCACTGAGATAAATTACTAGAAATGCCATTCATCCAGAGACACACCCGAATGAATTGGTGTGTGCATTGGTTGGCATCAGAATCTTTTGTTCTGGTGCCAGCACAATAATTGCCCTTGATTTCTGTGAGGTGTTTACATGCAGCACTGGCAGGTTTGATCTGCAGTTCAGCATTTGATGCGAGCAGAGGAGCAGTGCATACCATTGTTTGTGCTGTCTGAGAAGGCTGGGGATCTGCACAGCCGGGTGTGGAGATCATTGGTTCTAAGCCTGAAGACATTTGTGCAGATAAACTTAAGTATGAATTCTTCATCTGTGAGAGGCAGATGTTTTGCAGTAGTAGGGCTCTGAAAAATAAATATAAGCAGCTCACCTCTACTTGCAAGATTAATCTTTTCACAAAGTGAATTGCCTAAAGCATCCCAGGCTATAATCGATGGACAGCAAGATGTAACCTGTTGAGACCTATTTTTATTTATCTTCTTGAGCAAGACTTTGGTAGTCTTTTGTTTCAAGAAAAAAAAGAATCCTGAATCTCTCAAATGGCATAAAAATTCAGGTCTTTTCCCATGGTGGTGGTGTGGGATATCATTCATCCTGCAATACAAGATTGATCTTGGATTCTGTTCATTGAGGAAATGGAGCCTACTGTTTCCCAAAAGCAAAAGGAACCTAAAAGAACCTCTAACTCACCAGCATAAAGTACGTTGAGGTCCTTAAATAAAGTATTATACTGAAGTATGAAGGTATCAGTGAGTTATTTGGAATGTGCTGTATTTAGGACATGAATTTACAGTTTTGTGCAGTTCATGATCGCAAGTGTGTGCTGGGTGGAACTAAGCTCTTACACAGTGCCAGACAGTGCCTCTTTTAGCAAATAATTTAATTCAAAACTTCTTTTGAATGTCAGCGATCGGAATGGAAGCTGTAATGTATCTTGGAGATAGCATTTTAGAATGAATTAATGTCTTCACTGTATGGAGTTTGAAGTTGCAGTAGTTTGGGGGTAACTAACTTCTAGTGTGTTAGTGGAGACACAGTATTTGAACAGAAATTGTTTCTTGCCTTAGCTTGTTGGTACATAGCAGGCAAAATAACTGCAGCTGCTTCTGCTGTCTTTGACATCAGTGAAAGCTATGGGAGAAAATCCAGTGGTCCTTCTGGTACCTGCGTCTCAGCCTTTACTTATACACAGGTGCCTCTGAGTTCTTACTTGGGATGTTGTGGAAGGAACCATACTATCTATACCTGTTGTTTTACCAGTGGGAATTAAATCTTGCTGTTTGGTTTACCCAGGGACTCCAGTTGGTCTGGTAGTATTGCATGTTTCTTGAGGCACTTGCTTCAAGTGTTCTGGTGTGTGCTCTTGTTCTTGGGTATCTCACAGCTTTGATTGCCTCTATCCTTTCATCATAGCTGTTTCTGAACTGTTGTCTTTTGAAAGAGGGTGTCTTAGTATACTTTTTTTTTTCCCCCCTCAGCTCCGTAAGTCCGCTGTGTTTGCCAGTATCCATCCTCACTGTGTGTGGAAATAGTCATGTGAAGACATGCTGTTCAGACAAGTTTTCAGGCAAAAAGAAAAATCCTGCCCTGTAGAAATTGTAAAGGTTTTGAAATACTACCTGGCAGCTGATGCTGGCTGGAAGGTTGGTTATGACAGTACTGGGCTGCAAGGAATGATGCCTGTGTATGCGTTCAAGGTTAGGGACAACCAGTTGGAATTTGTTTTGGCCAACAGAACCAAAGAGTTGGAATTGCTACATAGACCTTAGCTTACCCGCTGTGCCTAGATGCTGTAATTTGTATTTCAAAACTGTTTCAGATGATCTTCTAGTATTGAGTGTGGTAAATGTTTAGTTAGCATGCTGTCAACAGTTTTGCCTTTCCTTTGTGTTGTGCGGCAGGCCAGTCTCTTTCACTACCTCCCATATGTATTAGTTAAGTACAGTGTTTCACATAACAGAAAATGAATGATATGGCTATTGTGGTACATTTCTCCACGGCCGATTGCTCTTTTATGTAAATAATTGGCAGCATGCATGCTATTTGAATCCTACAGGCACATGTCAAGTGACATTTAGTCTAAGACTTAACATTTAGTCACAACTAACAAAATGTTCAGTCCTTTGCATGATGGGAGCTGAACATGGTAGAAGCTGCTGCTGTGGTACACACAGAAAGTAAACAGAGTGTAATACAGTAAGAAACAGCCTTAAAAAGATCTGGGCCAGTCATTTTTTCACTAAATCATTAGAACTTCTGCCAAGTTAATTTAATGATAAAAAAAACAAAACAAAAACAACAGAAAACAAAACCCACAACCAAAAAAATTAAAAAAAAAAAACCAACACAAACAACCAAACAAACAACAAAACAAAGCACTAATTAACATATCAGAAAATCAGTCAGATAATAGCAGTGCGCAAGCTGTCAGGTTAACTCTCATAAACTCCAGCTAACCAGAATCTACAGGCCTAGAACAGAAGTATATTAACCTTTTATTTGCCACAGTTTCAGCTTTGGCAGTTCACCAAGAGCTCCCTGCAGACTTTCAGCTTGTTCTAAAAGAGGACTTTCTAACCCAAAAGAAATCCAGAGTATGTTTCTGCCAGTACACCAGAGTTCTAGCAACAGCTGTCAGAAGTAACCATGGATATTTTGTCTTCTTTTTCGATTAATGGCTTTAAAATGGACCTGCTGCACTGTGCCTGTGCTTTGGATTGGAACTTCGCATCCCCTGAGACCACTGGGATTAAAGCAGAGCAAATTTTGGCAAACATGTTGCCTCTTAATCCCTTTCCATTAGGTTTATCTGTAAGCTTTCAGAATTGTAAAATGGTTTCCTATTAACCTTTGTCATCTTCTACTTCAATTTAGAAGGTAAACATAGATTCAGAATAAGGAGCAAAAATGGGTTTTGTCAAGAAAATTTCAGACAACAAAGCAAGGCATACTGGGTAAAACTGTAATTGTTGCAACACAGCATACATTTGTTTTGCTTCATTGTTTTTCAAGGTAGAAGTGTAGGCGAGAATAACTCCAGCTGCAGTAATTTTATGATCTGTGTATTGATGTAAATATGCAAAAGCTTGTTTCAAGAAGCAGTTTAGAACAGCTTGCTAGGTCAGCTTTATTCCCGCATGATAGGTCTGAAACATGCTGGTTTACTAATCTTTTCTTTTTTGAGCACTTTGCTTAGCAAGTGAACAGCAATCCCAAGTCTAGGGAATGATAATAGGGTTAGCCTTATTTTTCAGCAGAATAATTTAGGAGGGAAAGGTATGGCTGCAGAATTGACTTTGTCTTCTGAGTGTATTCCCAAAATGGAGATCACATTCACAGTCAGGCTGGCCAAGAACTGTAATGTAAAATCTGAGGGATGAACACTTCAGCTGTTGTGAACTAGCATTTGCATTGGTGGGGTATTGAAAGTGTTTGGTTATGTGTTAAAGTTGAGATGAGGTGTGACTGGGGAGCTTGGTACCAGTAGTATGCCAAGGATTACTTTAGCAATACAAATGAGGAGGACTTTTGACCGCTCTGGGACAGTCTTGTTGTGAAACCTCTAATCTCATCTGGTTTAGTAAAAAAGTTATCCAAGCTACAAAAGGAAACACTCTAATTCTTAGTATGACTTCAACCAAGTGTCTTGTTTGATTATTTTAAGTCAAGAATATCAGTCAGAATAAGATGAGTGATTCTACTGGGGGGAAATCTAGTGAATTCCTTTAAGCAGGTGAGGGTTAGTATAGCAGGACAAATCATCAACTCCGTGTTTCTGAAAACAGCAATTTGATTTGAAAGGACTTTCCAAGGGAATCCAGAAAATGCATTCTCTTAGTTTTGAGATGAATAAATGTCTGTTGTGAGCTGACCATTGCATACTGCCATAAGCTGCTGGTTTTGTACAGAGGCTGTTGTGTAGTGGAGGCACTGACGCTGTGGAACATCTATTTCTGATTCATGGGATAGCTATGTTTGGGTGGAAATCCATTAGCTGAGCTTCTTTCTTGTCACTGGAAAACAGGCAGTTTCCATGCTTCTTAGCTGTATTATTCTTTTATGCATCACAATTGTCCTTTAAGTGACATGCTCTGCAGTTGGCAGAATTTTTAGTTTGATAAATGGGGATCTCAGAGTTGCTGTTTGTCGTCCTTGGAGTTCCTGAAAGAAAGTGAGTTTCTGTCTTGTGAGATGTTGCAAAGGAACTATGTAGAAAGAAACAACATTTATCATTATGTATTTTCAGTAATTTATAGAACGAGTAATTATCTTGTTTTTGCTTCAATGTATACACTTTAGGTTTTAAGGCATTTATAGGATTGCAAATTATGGTTTGCATTGGCCACAGCTGTTACAGAAACATTGAACAATGGGGACTTCTGAAACGTGATCTACTGCTGCTTTAATATTCTATATTGGTTGGAGTTTGCCTTTCATTCCCAACAGATTTGACTAATGTTCCTAGAAACTTGCTTTCTTTGAGGCTAATTTCCAAATGTAAACAGATCTGTAATGTGCTTGATGTTCTGAGCTGGAAAGAACCTCAAATGCATTTCTGTAACACAGAAAAGGGTGGCTAAACTAAATGCTTCCCGAAAGCAAAGCAGCCTAATACAGTCTTGAATTAACCTTAAATCATCCAGTTCATCTTGAACTGAACTTTGTGCAGTTATCTGTAGTGATACCTGTATCTGTGATGTTTTGGTAGAAATCTGCTTTAATGGGTTATGCTGTGTGTGATATTTGAGGTCTTTGGTTTCCCTTACTTGGGCATATGGACCCATTTTTACCTTATTTTTCTTTTCAAGCTTCCTAGTCTGATCTGTTAGTGAGCTCTTGAAAATGGTACTCTTCTGCTAGTTCTCGCCAGGTCAGTCAAAGCAAACATGTACTGAAGCTTTAGCACAAGCCCTGAGAAAGGTGACTTAAGTTCACGACTTTTGTTGTGCCATGCAGTGTCCCTTTTGACTTTCTTTTTGTCACTAGTTAGCAGAATACAGTCAGACAGATTACATTTCCGCTTTGAGCGGGGGTATGCACCTGGCCTTGTGTGTATTGCCATCTTGGTATTTTACTTCAACTGTCTTAAAAATATATTTTCCCACAAACTGTCAATCCTTTCTTTATTTTTAAACTGAAAGGGAGGTAACATACCATGCAGCTAAACCCATCATCCTGTTTAGTGTATGTCCTTATGTTTCTTTCTGGTTCTCTTTGTGTTCTGTCTTGCTCAATCAGCTCATAGGGAAAAAATGCCTTTAATTTATAAAAGATCTCTGAGTGTTGCCAACTGTAGGCACAACAAACCTTATATGAAGGAGGCTTTGTGGAAAATGATATTGGTTATTGACATAGGTAGGCTTTTTCTTCCCTCACACAAAATAAGTATTTGTAAAATGGTGAATATTCCTGTTAGGGTGGGGTTCAAGCAGAGATATTTTTACTGCATTTTTGTGTAGATAATTTGCAGTAGAAGTTGGCTAGTCTGTCTTTTAGTAACTTTTACCCAGTTTCAAGAGAGGGAATTCAGGTTGCAAATAGGTTAAGTCAAAGAAGGTCAGTGCTTTGGAAAATATCAGTAGGGCTGCCGCAACAAATCGCATCTTTGCCATAAGGCATTTAGGTTCATGGCAGGGACATGCTTCTGCCAGTGACTGGCTGAGGGAGACACCTTGCAGAAGTATGCATGACTCCTGAAGTAATTATCCTACAAAATAGTATTTGGGTTTATTCCAGACAGTTAACTGCTCTGTGATTTGTGACTGACCTTTGGCCTGTCAGATGGCAGAACCAAAGCTTGTTTTACCCAGAAGAGAGGAAAATCTTCGGATTTCCTCCTTAGAAAGCTGGTTATCATAGCCACATTGTCTTGCTTATGGTTTGTAACTCTGTCCAGAATTTGTGACTAAATATTACTGGCAGTTACAAGCTGAGGGAGTGATATTCAGAGGGAACTGACGTTACTTACTGTAGGATGCTCTTTCAAATGATAGCTTTACTCTTCAGGATATTTGTTGCCTGGTAGTTTCTTTTTACAAATGCTAATGTTTTTGAGAAGTTGAGGTATTTAATGGTGGGGAATGTGTGTATCTGCTACCCTCTAAAACAGTGACTTTAACATAAGGTGTCTCAGTTGAGAGAAAAAAATCTCATGTTACACTTGGTTAATGTAGGTGCTGAAGGCTTTTTCTTATCATATTCTTAAATGTGATTTGTTCTTCTTCTCTTTCAGGAAATGCCCAATTCTGTCTTCTTGGTAATGGAGGTATATATTAACATACATATTTCTTTCTGGCTGATTATAAAGGTGGTTTTTAGACAAAACGCCTTTGCACAACTGCAAAAGAACTATGACTTGTTAAAGGAAGCAGTTCTGAAAACTAGATTATTTATTTCCTATGCACTACTAAGTCAGCTGTGTGTGTTCCATTTAATTTTCTGGTATTAGAAGTATTGATGAAGTGTTACATCTCAAATTATTAATTACAGGTAACTGACAAAACAATTTTAAGGCAAACAGCTGGAAGAGATCTTCCCATTTTCATTAAAAGATTACAAAGTAAAAAAATATAAGGAAAGTATCAGTATTTGTGTTTTGAATAAAAATCTTTCTTTTTAACAGTACTGCAATGGTGGGGATTTGGCAGATTACTTACAAGGTAATTGATCACTGTATTTCCCTATTCCGAAGCTGTTGCATTACATGCTCATATTCTGTATTCCTGTAATCCGCTGATGTTTCTCTAAGAATGTTTTGCATCTCTTTTAAATATTTTTCTGTTCATGAGATGTCTTTGATTCCACGGTGTGTGTTCACCCTGGTGTGATTTCTCAAGTCCCCTCTTTATAAATTCCCTAAGAATCTGTTGAGTGTTTTATTCTGTCTCAATCGAGGTCAGCGCCAGAGTGCTGTTTGTGTGTGTTTGTGCCACCCTGGTAACTTGAAAACTAAATTTTGAAGCTGCAGGGAGCCATCAGGTTTTTGCATTTGTTTAAAAAGAGTATTTAAACGCCACTCATAATTGAAGCTAAAACCCACGAAGTAGCAATAGAAACTGCTTTTTGCCACTGCTTTTGAAACAGTTGTATTTAATATTTCCTTATTTGTAAATGAGGGAGAAGATGTAACTAACCATAAATAGCATGCTAAAAAATGTGTGGTTTTCTATTACTAAAGTTGTGTTTTGGGGGCTGCTCCCAGTGTTTTGATTCCACCTGCTTTCTTTTCCAAGATCTGCATTTAAAGATACTGAACTACTTATGTAATAACACTTTCTACAAAGAGGCATTTCTGGTTTAGAAGTGATTTTGCCCTTCAGTGTGGCTCTGCCCAGAGGGAAGACACAAGTTACAGAATCATGACAAACCAATTCTTCTTCCAAACAAAATTTTGAGCAGAGATGGTAACCTTTCTATTTTTCTTGATGAAAATATTCTTCTACTTGCCTTTGTATCTCAGTATGTTGAAGAATCTTTCTGTGAACAGCTATTGTTATGGTAACTGTGCATATTAAAAGCCTAATTGACTTCTCTTAAAATCCTTTGAAAGACTCATACAGTATAATCCAGCTCCTGTGTTCAGTACTTTTTCATGCTGCAGAGTGAGGTAATACCTTCTGAAGAGACTTTCAAACATACATCTTATTTTTTCCCTTCCAAATAAATACTATCATAGATAACTTTTTTTTTAGCAGAGTGGTTATTTGCATCCCCGTAATAATTTTTTAAAGAACAGGCTTTGTGGCTTCAGGTTGTAACAAAACTGTAGGTATATTTAATGTTCTAAACTGTGAAGTTCTTTTATTTTCTTGGCTCCTTTGCCTTTTTGGTGAGGTTAGGATTTACTGGTGATTGAGAGGCTTTTTAATTATTATGCTACAATGTTGCATAAGCTGTTATAAACCCAGATCATTGAGTACTATAACTAGTGTCGAACTATGGAGATGTGTATGGTATTGGAAGTACATACCTTTTTAGGAAAACACTGAAGATTGGAATTTTCTGAATGTAATTCACTATGAGTTGATTGTCTTAGTTGTTCTCCCAGTCAATCACTGTGAAATTTATTACTTTTTGCCCAAAGATAATGATATTTATTTTCTCATCTGTTAATGTGTATGTTATTTCCAGCTAAAGGAACTCTTAGTGAAGACACCATCCGTGTGTTCCTCCAGCAGATTGCAGCAGCAATGCGCATTCTGCACAGTAAAGGAATCATTCACAGGGATCTTAAACCACAGAATATTTTGCTGTCTTACGCCAGTCGTAGAAAGTCAAGTGTCAGTGGGATACGCATTAAAATAGGTAAAAGTGCTTTTTCTCTAATGTAACGGTAAATTGTCACTTGAATTGTTTTCCTACTCTGAAGTGTCTTTGTACTGAAAGCACAGAGGGTGTACTGGATATGGTGTGTATTAAATTTATGCAAATCAGGTAGTAAGTCTAGAATGATGAGCTTTATGCTGTAATACAGATTTTTAGTATAAGAAAGGTGGAGTCATAAATACCTTTTTGAGTAAATCTGCAGGAAAAAGAAACCTATTTATCTGATATTTCTAGTATTAAGCTATTTTAATTAGATGTAAATCTGTAACCTTTGAAACTTTGAGTAGCCTTTAGTCCATTTCAAAGTGTGTTCATGCAGGAATCCAGTCTCAGTTCCAGCTGGGGGTGTTTTTGTGGTAGACTCTCCGAAGGGTTATTTGAGAAGTTTAGAAATGTAGGGTATGACCTATTTTTGACAGAAGAAGGTTTGGCATCGTAACTGGGAGGAGATGTCAATTGTTCAGGATACCACCAAACTCCTCTTCTGAGGGCACTTAAGGCATTTTAAGCTCTCGTTGTCTGTTGAAATGTTGATTTTAAAATAACTTGTTTTAAACAAGTTTATTTTCTGTGCTTCCACTCGGCCAAAATCTGAGATCTGTTCTAACTCAATCCATCTTCTGAGCAGCACAGAGGAGACAAAACTTCTTTCTTCTCTTGCTGTCCTTACTTGATCATTTCAGATGCTTTTGTCTACGTGGAAAATTCAGGCATTGGAAACTTGCCTTCTTAAACTTCTACCTGATGTGATTTCACTGAAGCAGATTATATATTCATCACTCTTAATGAACCATTTATATTTAGCCACTGACTTTAATCCTTTCCTGCTGACGCCAGACAGTGTTCTCTGCAGCTGGGGAGATGGTGGAGCAGCAGTTTGTGCAAACTATGCCACTGCTCTTTCGTGGCTTGCTCTTTGGCAGATAATACATTATTCTTTCAGTGGAGCATAGATTTTACTGTTCCATGTAGTTAGCTATATATTATATGTGTCTTTCTCTCTAGCTGGTAGTTGTAGCAAATTTCAGTAGGAGAGACAATTTTTAAACTCTAAAAATCTGAAAATTCTTTTTTTTCATTGACGAATGTGTTTCTTTATGTAGCTGACTTCGGTTTTGCTCGTTATCTGCATAGCAACATGATGGCTGCAACCCTGTGTGGTTCCCCTATGTATATGGTAGGTGACAGTATATTTCAGATTATGTTGCTTAATCTCAAACATTCTCCGACTAGAACAAAGTAATCTACTACTTGCAGATTGGCAAATGCCTAATACTGCTTCAGAAGTATTGGGGGCAGCATGCAGTGCACCTTCCCTTAGTTTTATTAGCACCTGTTTTCTCATGATGTGGAGA
The DNA here is from genome assembly GCA_024733675.1 of Psilopsiagon aymara. NCBI lineage: Eukaryota > Metazoa > Chordata > Aves > Psittaciformes > Psittacidae > Psilopsiagon > Psilopsiagon aymara. Next base: position 29,213 of record JANRGW010040821.1, read on the forward strand.
TCGCAGTTGTTAAAATCGGAGTCACTGAACATCCCTTAGCAATGCAGGGAGGAAAATCTTGGAGAATTAAAAGGCAATACATCCTTGCATTATTTTTTTATGGCCCTGTTTGGTTTTTTTTTTTGTGCAATGGTTTTGTTTCCACTTAACATATTTTTCTCCCTGAAAATAAGGCATTATCTCCTTCCCAGTTTCTAAGAAAATGAAGTGATCAAATACAGACTAGAAGTTAAAAAGCTACTTGATGTTTCATTCTGGTTATTTAGTGTATTCTCTCGCATTTGGGGTTTGTTCTGTTTGTTTGTTTTTTTCCTAAAAATTTGGAGTTAATTGGTTTCAATTTTTACCAAGTAGTGTGATTGCCAGTTTAGAGCACTGAACTGTCCAACTTTGGCACTGCCACTACTGCACTCTGTGGTCATAGATACTTTGACTTTCCCTTGGCTCTTTTTTGTATGTGTTAAATGGTGTTAATAATAATCCTTATGAAATGCTTTGTTATTTTTCCATGAGGAACATTGCATAAACCAAGTAAATAACACTTAACCTCGTATTCCATATGTGCAAATTGTTATATGCTTTCTTTAGAACGTTTCTAGTTTTCTGTGGTTCAGAAACATGGCTTTCATTCTAGATAGAACTGTTACCTTTCAAGTCATGTGATGCAGATTAAAATGCTAGTTTTGTCTTACAATGAAGTGGTCTCTGTTAATACTGCTCTGATAGAAGAAGTGCAGAATTTGTATTGCTATGTCTTTACTGTTCTGTTTTTCCCCTCTGAGTCTTTATTGTTCTTTCCAGGCCCCTGAAGTGATTATGTCTCAACACTATGATGCTAAAGCAGATCTGTGGAGCATAGGAACTGTGATTTATCAGTGTCTTGTTGGAAAACCACCTTTTCAGGTAACACTTTATTTCCTTTTCTCTCTTTAGTCTCATGGAAACTCCTAAGGCTTTTCTTTCCAGTCATGCAAACAGAAGTAAATACTGACACCTGGATGTAGTGTCAGTGGATCAAAGGCCAGATTGTTTGAGGATGATACCAAGGGAGAAGGTGCTCCTGCTTAGTCTGTGAGGTCCACGTGTTCAGTCCAGAGGAAATATATAAGGGTACACAGTACTGAAGTTGCTGCTGTGCTTGGGGTTTTCTTCTTTAACGCCTCCTTTTTGTGTGTTTGTGCATATGTACAAAAGCTATTTTGTACATGAAACTGAGCTTTAATAATGTATATTTTTATTTGACAGGCCAATAGTCCTCAAGATTTGAGAATGTTTTATGAAAAGAACAGGAATTTGATTCCTAGGTATGTCATCATGGCCTTTTCTGTCACTTGAGTTTGTTGACTAAACACCTTTTCATCTTTGGGAATACTTGAGATTCATAAAAATATTTGATGTTGCTATCTTTGCAAGGATGTAGTAGGATGGCAGTGAGTCATGTTGCAAATGCCTTCATTGTACCTTGCTGAGTTGCAAGGGTTATGTGCTAAGGCTGTAGAGCATGTGTAGTGAAGACTTAGGGATGTGGCAGAATGCTGACTTTCTGAAATTTAATGTGCTATGCATTACTTAATGCATACATTAAATTTAATGCATGTTTTACTTCCTCTTGTGTGCAGTATTCCTAGGGAAACATCAGCTTATCTGGCTGACCTGCTGTTGGGTTTGCTTCAGAGAAACCAAAAAGATAGAATGGACTTTGGTATGTAATTTTTCCTTTTGCTCTCTTGACTTTCCTTGTTAGTTGTATTCATGTGACTAAAATAAGTCTTGACCTTTTGTCCACAGCCAATTACATGAAAAGTGAAGTATATTTTTCCTTTCAGTAATCATAAAGAAGGCAGGGTTGCCAAAATAAAACATTAGGTAACTACTGTCAGTTAGTATTAGGTAATGCACAGAAATAATGACTTTTTGTTGTAAATTATTTTAATGTTGTAAATTTATTTAGTTCTTTCAGTTGTGGCCTCCTCCCTTCCAGTATTAACAGATAGACCTTAAATTTTGTGTTAGTCTTTTATTTGTGTTACTTTCACTGGTGTTTTAGCTTCAGATTGGGGGCAAATATTTCTGATCTCCACATGGTGTTGGTTGCAGAAATGTAATAAAGTACTGGCAATGAGAGATGTGATGTTCCATCAAAGTTGTTTATATATGCAAATACGAGCTCCCAGCATTTTGCACTTGGGTATTGCCAGCTGTGAAGACATCTTTATTATTGTGAAATATTTTTCACTGTAATCTTTTAAGCTCACAAGCAGTAGTAACAGCAGTTGCATCTTTGTATTTTGTAAGGTCCTAAAAGTGACTGAAGTTTGCCTACTGTTAGATGTTGCTACCGTGTCTATTTAGGACTGCATTTTGTGTCAGTTGGGAAGTTAAACCTAGTACAAACTAGAGGGATACACTCTTAACAAGTGAGCTTTTCTGGCTCCAGTTTACTTCTGTTTGCCTATTTTCTCTTTAGCTGGAGATCTTTAGTGGCAGAACATTGTGCTACCTTCTTAAGATTTCAAGGCCTTGAGTCAGTACTGTTGAATCATTCAAACTGGCTACAACTGTTGCCTCTTCAGAATTAGTCAGGAGCAGAGTTTACATTTGTGTGTGCTTTGTGCTGGCTGAATTGTTGCTCACTTCAGTCTCAAAAAGCCTTTTTAATGCTGGAGTTTTGGTTACCTGCTACTGAGAAAGTAGTGAGGCTTTTTTCTTTTTTAGTGCAAACTTGGGCAGCATTTTTAAAAGACTACTGAAAAGTTGAATCTTCTGTTAGTTCTTCTTAGCTGCATCTTGTATGTCACGTTATTCATGCTGATTGTTTAAATGTCATAGCACTGTTTGTTATTGCAGTTTTACCATAGCTGGGAGGAAATGTTAATCTTGAAATTTTAGTTAATTAAAGCGAACTTACAAGTAAGAAAGATACAAGTATCTTTTTCATTATTATATATCAATAGCAATGTGTTTTATTACTGAGCTTCATTTGTAGCAACAGATATGTGACCCATCAAGTTTAATCTATGGAATGGCAAGAAACAGCCTAAACCTCAAAGTCTTTTCATGCTCTTTGTAGATAAGGTGTAGTTCTTTCCTTATCATAAGCTATTAGTTCTTGTGATGCTGAGATCCTAGGGTGAGTTGCAATCCAATGTAAGACATGCTCAGTTTTTATTTCAGCTTATGAAACTTCACCATTGCTCTTTAGTTATGCATGCGAGCCTGGTTTTGACGCAGTACTGAATTGCACAAATTGATTCATTCATCACATTTGGTCCTTGTGTGTTTGTGATAAGACAACTATGTTTGTTAGGCTGTGGAAAGAGGAGGATTCAAAAGGCATTTTAGTTCTTTATTTGAAGCTTTGAAGATTTTCCAGGCTACTTTTTTCTTTTCAACTTCTGCTGTGTTTTGCTGCAAGAAACATCAAGTATTTTCTTTTTAGTAATTTGGATTTAAAATCATCAATACTGGCATAATTGAGGTGTTGCTCTTCTGAGAGTCAGGTATGGGGTGTTGTGTGTAACTGACATAACTCAGCTGCCGTGTGTAAAAAAATTATAGAATTCAGATCCAGAAAAAAAGTCATAATTGAGTAAAATGTCCCAAATGATGACAGTATTCAGGGGTTGATACATAAATCTATATGTCTAGAAGAATGAATATATCACAAACATGGAGTTTGAATAATTGGATCCACTTTGCACACTGGGTGTGCTAGTCCCTACAGTTTCTTCAAACATGGAAAATTCACTATATCATTTGTGGTAGTGGGAGAATTCATTTGTGCTTAGAAAGAAAAATAGAAAGCAGAAAGCTAGTGATGAAAGTCATGTTTTCCTTGGCTGAGCCACTTAAAGGGCCTCAAAGGGGCTGCTCTGGAATGTGTTTAGCAAAGGGAGTGAAAGGGAGAGTGTGTAACTGAGCCCAGTTGCCTGTTGTTAAAGTAAAAATAGCATTGGAAATCTTGTTGATCTTCCAGCAATATAAAGTAGAACAGCAGGTGTTGTACAAAAGCTCAAGAACACCTGATCCTCGTGTTAAAGTTAATCATTACATTGTTCTTGAATTACAGCTGAGCCTGCCTCCCTTATCGGGTCGTGGAAGAAATTGTGTTAAAGGGAGAGGAGATACTGCAGGCCTCAGATTCTTTCTTTCCTGGCTTTGTTATGTTCTCAGGTCTTATGAACAGCATTGGTTTTCCTCACCTGTTAGAACATTGAAGTTCATTAAAGTTCATGAAGCTCAGCAGCTGGCTTCCACCAACCCTCAATTTCCCCTAAGTAGCTGAAGGTTGCTTCTTGTGGAATGAAACTTTCCATGTAAACTGCTACTCAGCTGGTTATTCCAAGTCAATTAAATGCACTTCAGCATATTCATTTACAACAAAAGCAAAATGTTTCTATTGTAACAGTAACGAGTTAACAGAGGAAATTATTAGAGAAATTGTATAATAGTAGAGAATGTGGAGAATTGTTTAATTCTGCTTTGTGCTCTGAACCAGCTGCACAGGCCATGTTCTGCTGCTGGGGAGTGGGAAGGAGAGCGAATGCTGCTCTGTTGTGATATTCAGCCACCTATGGAGCGGCATTAATGGGTTCAAAAATAAGCATCAGCCCTTGAGAGGGGCAGAAGTGAAAATACTTTGTGTTTAATGTGAGAGATGCCTATTTTGAACAGCAAATTAAATCTGAATGAGTACCATATTTGAACATAGGAAACAACTTCATGAGGAGTATAGGAAGGCTTCTTTGTGTATCCTTAAGTGCACTCATAAGATGTTCTCCAGTAATTCAGCCTGATTTGCTTTGCTGGCCATTGTTTGAAGTTATTCAATTGATTTTTGTTTCCTTTCCGAATACTATAGCGACATATAACATAAAAGGTTTTAATTTTTTATAAGCTCTTCACCCTCAGGCTCTGAAATATTGATTCGGAGAGGCAACCATTTATCACCATCTGCAGTGTAGTCTGTAAATTCTGTGTCATTTGTACATTTACTCACAATGGTGGTTGTTTCTTGTTCTACAGAAGCATTTTTCAACCACCCTTTCCTGGATCAGATTTCAACAGTCAAAAAATGTAAGTAGTTTTGGTTTTCCACTTGCTTGTGTAAATGCTGAATGATGGGGGCTGGAAAGGAAGAAGATGTGCCAAATATCATGCTAAGTGTTTATGAGGCATTTTCCTGACACTAACTGTTGTTGTGCTCTATTGAAAACCTAAGTGTTGAATCCTTTTTTGTATTATGCTAGCCTGAAATGTGATACTTATTTACTAGTTCCTTTGACATTTCAGCTGAACTTAAAATACTCCTGGTGTCTTTAAGGATATTTAAGAAATACCCTTGTATGTGTAAGTGCTGTGCTTATAAGCTGTATAAGGGTGTAGGAATGAAAAACTGAGGAAATGAGTTTGTTTGAAATTCAGCTTTTCAAAATCTCAGTCCCCCTTTTTTTTTTTTCCTCTGGGGTTTCCTCTTCTAGCTTGTCCTGTACCTGTGCCCACATACGCAGGCTCAGTCTCAGGCAGTTCCTGTGGTAGCTCTCCTTCGTGCCGTTTTGCTTCTCCTCCAGTAAGTTCTTTGCTTTACAGAACAATCTCTAGAATGTATTTTCTGTAATGTTTAGCCCAGAGCTACTGAATGTTAGATCTTTCAATTCTTGAACAGTGTAAAAGCATTTTTTAAGAGCACAGAGCAAGTAACACCCCTCTTCTGCTAGAATTCCATTAACATTTTTGTTTGGTTTTGCTCTGTGTTGTATTTTGTGGGGGTTGTGGTGTTCTTTTTTGTTAAAGAAAAAGCGTATCCATATGAAGTGCTAGAGTAGCAAATCTTCAGATTTGCTAATGTGGTTTGCAATGTAATTAATGTTGCAGGTAATTTTTGAGTTGGCCTTTTGGCAAAGGCACCTTATACTGTTACAAACTAGTAACTTAAATTGTATGTGGTATGTGGAAGAGGTGCATCTGCTGTCATCAGGAATAATGGAATAAACTTGAATTGTTTAAATTCACAACCTATTTAATATAGAACTGTCTAAATTGGCACTACGGGCGTGTCTAGTATTTGAAATTTTCAAATTCAAACACAGTTTCTATTTCCACATATGTAAATCTTGGGCTTTTTTTTTCTTTCTTGTGTTGTTTGGGGTTTTTGGGGGGAGGGGGGTTGTCAAAGCTAGTGATGACTCTTACTTTAGAAGCTTCATATTCCAAAGAGCAATACTAAATTCTGAATCACTGGATTTACAGTGTATTTTTTAACTTTCTTTTTTTCCACCACCCTCCTCCAGTCTCTGCCAGACATGCAGCATATTCAAGAAGAAAATTTGTCTTCCCCCCCATTGGGTCCTCCTAACTATCTCCAGGTCTCTAAAGACTCTGCCAGTACCAGTAGTAAGAACTCATCTTGTGACACAGATGACTTTGTTCTTGTCCCACACAATATCTCTTCAGATCACTCATGTAAGAACCTTCCTTATTTTATATATTAAAACAATTCCCACTTGTAACACACCTTTATGTTCTGTTATTCTTTGTCACTCTCTTCTCTAAATGTGTGTCAGTCACATTGGAACTAATTTCGAGTTTGATTAATGCTTGAAGGGCAACTGTTTGGTACACCTCCATGTCCATCTGGGACGTTTTCACCTTCAGCTGAGTAGCCAGATATGTCAAAGATGCCAAGGCAATTGGAAGTCATGGAAAATATTGGGGTCTGGCAGCATAGCAAGAGTCAGTTGTAAACAACTGCTGATAAGAAGCCTAAGGATCCTCTCAGTGGAGGCAGGCACTTAGTTACCTCCAGACTAAACTGAACATCTGTAGTCTGTGCTGTAGAGCTGTAGATAATAAATAAATGCAGGTAAAACCGTAAAAAATGTTTAACTTGAAAGGTGAGATGTCAGACTGGGCTTATACAGTAGAAAGACTTGGATGTAGCACATTGCCATTTTACAATGTTGTCCAAACCTGAAGTGTCACTAAGAAGCCTCTCAGCTGACTTCTGTATAATGGCACTAACCTGTGGTAAATATTTGACTGAATTAGTGCCTTGATCTCAGACTCTTCTGTCTTTTTGTTATGCTTTTTGTTGGTGGTCACAGTTTATGGAAAACTTATCTATGTTCACAGAAGTTTGCCAGAAGCAGTTATTCCTACAACAGGAATGATTTAATTTTATTTAAGATTCTACTTCATGACGTGGGTTTTCAATGTGTTCTTCTGCTTACTGTAGATGATATGCCATTGGGAGCAGCTGGCAGACGGGCTTCGAGTGAGTTCTTGATGTGTGGAGGGTAGGTGTGCTGAGCTTTATCCAAAAGAAGTCTCATGTTCTAAAATTGATACTGCAGCTGTAGAAGGGGTTGCTGGGCTTTTGGGATTGATGAGTTTTGCATAGTTATATGGACTTTATCTTAAAGATTAATATGCCAAGTTAAACTTAATATGAATATGTAAACAACTTGAATTCAGAAAGCTTTGCTGCAAAGTAGTTTCTCTGATGTGAAGACCTGACTATTGACAGTGGTTTTTGTCTTCACAGGCAGTCACCATTAACTATTTCTGGAAGTTCAGGAACTGCACAGAAACCATCCTCAGCCTCTTCTCGAAGTACTGCTTCTGGTACAGCTAACAGGTGTGTGATGTAGGCTTGAGGATTTCCTCCCTTTTGAAGGTGTCCTCTTCTGCTTTATGGGTGTGTTTTTTAATTGTGGGTGGCTACTCAAAGCTGAACTGAAATAGAAGCTAGACCTGGTTTTTTTCCCCAGCTCTCTGCACTTAAATGCATTCTAACAGCTGACAGTTGCATTGCTAACTTGTGGTTGTGATGCATCCCAACAGATTTCCTTAAGGAAAGAGCATTCTTCTGTCTGTTTAGATTTTGAACTGGTTGAAAGCAGAGACTTCAGAAACATGACTGACTTGTCCTTCTTGGTGTTATGAAGCGCAGCACGGTCCATTCAGTGGGTGAAAATGCTGGATACGGTGTACATTTTAAGAAGTAGTTGTGAGAGGAGAGGAACTTGCTGAACCCAGGTTGCCATGGACTTGTGTTTCATGGCTGGGTTGTCTTGTGTCTGGTAACTGGGTGTGGCTTCTGTGCAAGTACTGTAAAATTTGTGTTTGTGTCTTGCAAGATACTAAAGGAGCCACATGAAAGAGCTGAACATGTATTGCAGCTTTTCCATCAGCAGGACTGTTAGTAAGTCCTCTTTCATCCACATGCTTGTAGACTTCAGTTCTGCTAGTTTGAAATAGAACTGATACTCATCAGTGGCGCCTGAAATCTTTCCTGTGTTATAATGAAAAATGTGAAGCTCAATCATGCTGTTTTACTACTCATGTAATATCTAAACAGAAGGATTAGATTTGTCATTTGACCAAGTAATGAATTTCATAATGTTTTCAGTACAAATAGAAAGAGGATGAGTGGCTAAATAGGGAATAAAGCTATTATGTTGGGTGTATTTTTGGCTTATTGCTAATACTACAGGGCCGCGAGTCAGCATTATTTGTTTAGAAATGCTTGTCACAAGGAAAGTTTGCTACTTTGTGCTGATCTTTGCACAGTTCGTGAAATCTGCTGACATGGACTATCAATACAGCTTTTAGTCTTGCCTTATGTTTAAGGGCAGATAATGGGGGTGGTTTGTCTGTAAAGATCCATTTGCTCTGGATTGGCTGTGTACAACATATTAGGAATACATTGTCATTGCCAATTGTAAATTGTGTCAGGCATCACAGTTCTTAGAGTTACAGGTTTTATGAAAACATGTTGGTCATGTTGTCTGTACATTACTAAGTTAAGAGCTAAACAGTTTTGTGATAAGAAACAGGTGCCTACTGGTCACACTTTCAGTGTCTATACTGTAGTAGTTTGATTTAATTATTGGTTGAGTAATCTCAGTAACTAACTGGCTGCTTGGAGCATGGTATGACGGAAGCAGAATGTCTGATAGTCTGCAGGGCACTGCTATTGGATTTTTATTTCCTGAGAAATGTTCTTTTGTTGTGTGGTTTGGTTATTGTTTGATGGGTTTTGGGGGGGAGAGGGGAGGAAGGGGGTGTAAGGTTTTTTTTTGTCTTTTACAAAAGGTTGTGCCCTGTGAAACAGTGATTGGCTCCTCAGACTATGGGAACAAATTGCACCCATAGTTATGCGGCTTTAAGTGAAGTAGAAGAAGCTGTAATGCTTCTCAGACTCCAGCCAGAATGGGCACAATAGGTAGAGATGGTTAATTGCTAATTTTATTCTCTGGATCTCAGAGAAACAAGATTTGCATGCAGCACTGCACACATCTGTATTGCATTTTTTCTAACTAGCAACAAACCGCATCAGACTGAGGATGCTGAACCGGAGTTCAGCCTTAGGGCTGAGCTGGAGAGCCCCAAGGTGAGGCCAAATACTGCACCGTGCTCTCCACCATACTGACGCAGCATTGTTGCCTGCAGTTGGCTCACAGAGTTTGCTTGGATATACCTATAGGGCTGTGTGAGAGCAGGGGAAGATGTTTTCCAGGCAAAGTATTTTAGAAGTTGAAGTGTTTTCACTGGTAAACAGTGAAAAACTGTTAACTGTTAAGGGCAGTTAACTGCTCTTTAACTGCCACAGTTTAAAGAACATTTGCTTCCCTTCCTCCAGAGGTCAGGCCTAGGAAGCCTCCCTGTGCTACCTCAGGGTGTTGTGTTGGTCATAGCAGGCTGCCTCTGTGTGGTTTCCACTTATGAAACCTTCCTCTTGTGTGGAAGCTTTTAGGACTTCCACTGATTGTGTGCTCATGGATAACTTCCAAATTACTCTCTAGTGTCTAGAAAATGAGTGGGAATAAAAAGACAAAACTTTGGGTTTTTTTTTGTCACGGCAGTTCTGTGTGTATTATCAAGTAGCATTTCATTCTCAGAGGCAGCAAAGAGAGTAAGAGTGAGCCAGAAACCCAGATTCCTGTTCAATGCCATGCAGCCTGGCAGAACTTCTTTTACATTTCCACTAAGAATTTCTAATCTTTCTCTGAAGAGGTGGTCAATAAAGGGCCAGATATTAGACTGATATTAGACTGATTATCTTCCAAAAAGCCTGTTCATTTGAAATTCTTTCCACTGAATTCTGTCTTCCTATAGAAGTATTGGTAACTCATTACACTGCAGTGGTTTGATTCCCTTATCAGATAGTATGCTGAGTAAGCCAGGTCACTGACACTTGAGTTGAACTTGGGAAGTGCTAATCTGCAGTTTGAGTCTGTGGTTTAATGTTCAGGTGTGTGGTTTTGGTCATTTTGTCAGGAGTTGGTTACATAACATGTTTTCCTTTCGCAAGTTCATGTTGTCTCTTGGGATATCTCTGTGCTTTAGTGGCTTTTGTACACACTCCAGCCCTGCTGCTGAACTTCCTGTTCTTAGTGTGGCGGGTTTTCCTAGAACGCTATTTTGAAGCGTGGTAAACAGAACAAGCAGATTGGCAGGAAGTCAGTGGGATCTCTGGGATGAGTGACGAAGTGCTTCAGCTACTTCTGCACTCTCAGCTTGATCTGATACTGGCCAGTATGAGAAAGGCAGGCAGTAAAGAACAGTTCCTCATCTTCTTCTCTGAAGTGTTAGAGCTAGATTAGGACAAGCTGAGATCATACTGCGTACAAAGGGGTGCAGAAATAGCTTACTTGCCTATTTCCTAGATTTTCTTGAAATTTCATCAGTGGTACAGTTCTGAATGGGACCTGTCCATCTTTATTCACCCTCTGTCTCCACACCTTCCATCTTCAGGCATTGTCAGCCTTCGGTATCCCCTCGCAGCGAAACAGCACCAATCCCGGTTCCCACTCAGCTACGGAATTACCAGCGTATAGAACAGAACCTCTCCTCTACTGCCAGCCCCGTGTCAAACCCCCATGGATCACCAAGGTGAGTCTGGGGGGTTTAAACTCCTTTTTAAGGTTCTAGTTTGTGTTTGTACCTTCTCAGAGGTCCATGCTTTCTTGCTGATGTCATTTTTTGTTCCCCACAAAAACACACTAAAGACACTTTAACAATGACAAACAGCAGTCCTTCACAGTCTCAAGATTGTTGGATGGGCACTTGAAATTTTTCATAAAAACAGAAGGAGCTTTTTTTTTCACTCAACTGAAGAAGGTAAAAAGATGAAGTCTTGCTTTTTATTCCTCTTTATGTATTACATGGCATTACATTATAAACTATAATGTCAGTAATAAGTTATGTTTTGGTTTTACACATGTAATGATGAGGTGAATGCATTGTTCTGTAGAATATCCAGGCATTTTGTGGGATACTAGTTAACCAGCTTGTCTATTACAAAGCTCTAGTGTGCCAGACTTATTCTTTGTCTACAGAATCTGGATGGTGAAGGTCAAACAGACTGCTTGGAACTCTGGAGATCTCTACAAAAATAAACTTGCAGTTCCTTGTGTATTTTTTTAAGGATCTCTGATTTTATAGTAGTTGCTACACTTGGGAAAGTGCCTTTCTCTTAAATCATCTGGTTTTAGTTAACCTGACCTGTGGACCTGACCCACTGTGAAAACTGTCATAATCTTTGTTGACATAAAAATGGGTGTTTGCAGGAATACGTTTCACTTGATTGTAAAATTCAAAATTAGGAATCCATGTACTAAGAGATATCCATTTTAATTTTCTCCAATTAGCAGACAATTATGGCATTGAAAGTTAAAAAGTCAATGTTGAACAAAGGGAATTAAATCTTGTTTGTTTTCAGTATGGGAAGCTTAGCTTAAGTTAGTAGCTTAATAAGCTTTAATGTCATAGCTTTCTCTTTAAATGTCAGTATTTTCTTTACCTGATACACTTCTTAGAGTATTCTGAAGCTTATCTTAAGGAACCACGGTTACTGTAGTATGTGTAACCAGTCTTTTCACCTTGTTAGAGCTGGAGTTGTGAGACGCTCAAATACCAGCCCAATGGGTTTCATGAAGATGGGCTCCTGTTCTCCAGTGCCAGCTGACACTGCACAGGGTGTTGGGCGCAAGTTATCCACAGGATCTTCTAGACCCTATTCCCCTTCACCACTAGGTAAGCCCATAAACTCTTAGCAGAGTAGGTAAAGTAAAGGTTTATCTGGAACAGTAATTCAGAACACTAATTCTTGCTTGAAATTATCTTAAACCAAAATCCACCCAACCAGGTCACATTTGCAGAAGTAATTTCTGTTAAATGGCTCACAGAAGTAAACTAACTCAGTTTTATTTTGCTTTACCTTCATCTGTAGGTGAAGTATGAAGTGTAAATTCACATTTTTATTTTGTTTGCATAGTTGGAACCATACCTGAGCAGCTTGGGCACTGTTGTTGTGGACAGCTTCAAGGACATGAATCAAGGAGTAGAAACCTCTCAGGTGAGTGACTTTGGACAGCATAACCACTACTATTTTGATAGAGCTTTTAGAGCTTTTTGTGAAGGGAGAGGAGAGCCAACATTACATTAGTATGGGTTAATAGGAGACACTGGGCAAGCAGTGAACTTTCTGTAGAAACTTAGCCCAGTTGTGGCAGAATCAAGACACCTTTCCCCATAACTAATTCCCTACACAGTGAAGGAGTAACTGAAATTTGTTTTTCTTGACATAAAAAAGCAACTCTGGTAATGTCTGTCTTGAAACAGGGGTGGAAGTGGACAGATTATAATGAATGGGAGTAGCATGTTTCTCAGAATCTGGTTTTGATAGACCAGATCTGTTATGCCAGCCCTCAGAAAAGGGAGGGAGAACTGCCAGTGTACAGCATGCAACACGTTTTCGTCATTCCCTTGGAAATTGACTGGGATCTGATGTTAGTGTTGCTAAGCATTCAGTAAGCCTTGCAAGTCATAAATTATGGCTTGCCAGCAGGAGAAGGGGGGAAAAAAAAAGATCTGGGAGAAATAAGACTTGTTTTGAGACTGTTAAAGATGGAATTGCACTGTAATGCCAGAAGGATTGGGCATAAGAATATGCAATTCAGCAACACATTCTGCTCTATGTACATTTTGAATGCATTTTCTTCTTTGAAAATACTAGTTACTCTCTTTAATTTGACTTTCTAAGAGGTGGTGTTGAAACTATATTACGGGGTTTTCCCCTATTTTTAACACTTTCCAAAATCATCTGGGGATGAGCCATCATTTCTTGGAGTAGCCATATTTCGTATCTGAGAGTGGTTTCATCCATAGGAGACATTCTGTAACATGTCTCAAAAATTGCCTTCCTAATTGCTGAGCCATTGGCAGTCTCAACAAAAGACAAGGAATAAGTGAAGCCACAGATTTTAAATAGTCTCTTCTCTTAAAAAGAAAAAGGGGGTGATGTGAAGAGAATAAAAAGCAGAGTGTGTTTGTTGCATCCTTTCTTTGGATAAAATTTTGGCTGTAAGGTGGTGGGGGTTTTTTTATGTTTCATTTATTCATGTATTTCCTTCATTCTTTTCCTACTTGACTTTGTCTTAATTTCAGGTGAATGCAGTGGTATTTCTATTTGTAAAATACCACAGATTGCACTGTTTAAATGGCTATGGGAAGCTGTCTTTTGCTTCTGGGTGATAGAAGGTCATCTGTACTGAGATTTTCTAAGGAGTGAAGATGTCTGTCATAATGCAGCTTCTAAACTAATTGAGCTGCTTCTGCTGCCAGTGACAGCAATGGACAAACTCCTAATTTAGAAGCCTTCCCCATGGTGGCAATGACACTAGAACAGTAAGCAGTGAGATTTAAGATTGGTTTCTAAAGTGGCAGGTGAGGACTTTCAATGCTATGAGACAGACAAGCAGAGGGATTTTAAACAAGCAAATTCTTGGCTGGGAAGTTAATGAGAAATAGATTTGATCTTTGCTGGCTCAGCAAGCAGAAAGGCTATTCTAAAACATACTGTTTAGTGGAGTGGAATTGAGATAAAGTAGCTGTTATTCAAAATGTAACTATCCAAAAGCACAGGCTTGAGAAGGTTGAAAGACGTCTCAACAGCTGGGCGCTTTACTGAGCAAACTGCAAGAAATTTGTGGGTTTTGTTTTTCTTTTCTGAGCACACAATTATGAAACAGAGCCTATTTCAGAAGATTGTCCTGGCCAGCTCTTAAACATCTTACATAGTTAATATGGTTCATTTTCAGTTTTGCCTTTTTTTTTTTACATGAAATTGTTATGTTTTTAACATGAAATTGTCACTTCAGTGTCAGTTCCTTGAGGTTACCAAGACAGCCATTTTATCTGGGACACTGTGGCCATAAAGCTAAAGTCTTATGTACTGTTGCAGAGTTTCTCATCAGAGACATACAAATACCACAAGGAATGTGATCACTTTTCAGGTTCCTTTTCTTGAAAGAGGGGAAGGACACTTTTGGGTGGGTGAGATGTTCATAAGAGAGATTTTCCCAAAGCCCTCTATTTAAATGACTGCTTATAGCTCTCCCATTTCCATTTGTTTTAGGAGAAACTTCACATTCATTACTAAATTGTGGACTTGCTTTGTACATAATAAGCTTTAGAAAAAGATTCAGTCTGACAGTGTAAAAAGTAGATGCCTGCCCAAAGTAATGATCCCAAACTGTTCTATTTGAATAATGTGGTTATGTTTAGTACTTTGTTTTCTTGCAGGAGCCATGAGGTGAGCTGCCTTTTGTGTCTGCAAATGAAGTCACTATGTACAAAACAAGTTACTAGCATGTAATGTCGCATTCACAAACTTGTTTGTACAATTACAATTCCAGTACTTGAGAATCTCTGTTCAACCTAGAGCCTTGATGGCTGCACTTGAAATTTCAGTATTGGTTATGCCATTCCTGCTGAATCTAACCACTTTGTTTGTCTTGATACAGGTTGCCAGAGGTACTGCAGTTGCCAGTACAGCTGTCACCTTGAAATCTTGCCGATTTGGCAGCTTAAACATCCAAATAGCCAACAGGCTAAACCCATTCTCCTTGCTATCTAGGGAGTTAATGATCAAACGCAACTCACAATATTTGCAGTCCCATCACCTTTCAGTTTAATGTTAATCTCTGGCATTTTGGGCTTTGTTGATATATTTTCCAAGCACTGCAAGTGAAATACTGCTTTATTATTTTTCATCCTCACAGGTTCTCCAATACCACCGTCTCAGTCTCCACAGTCACTTCTGATGGGAGCAAGGTTACAGAGTGCACCTACTCTCACAGATATTTACCAGAACAAGCAGAAGCTCAGAAAGCAGCATTCAGACCCAGTATGCCCATCCTATGCTGGGTATGGATACAGTCACTCTCCACAGCCAAGTAGGCCAGGTAGCCTGGGAACATCCCCTACCAAACATATGGGATCATCACCTAGGAGTTCAGACTGGCTGTTCAAAACTCCATTACCAACGATCATTGGCTCTCCTACTAAGGTTTGTTAAGTTTGCCACTGTCAGTAAAATGTGGTAACACACTGCCTGATATCATTCCCAGTAATATTGTGGGGGTTCTAACTTTAGTTTTTGTGTGTTCTTGGTCTTGATTCTTAAAGGCAACTGCTCCTTTCAAAATACCTAAAACTCAAGCGTCCTCAAACTTGCTGGCCCTGGCTAATCGCCAGGGCTTGGTAGATCCCCCACTGCAGCCTAAAGACATCACTGACCCAAGGGATTTCACACACTTCCACTCAACCCAAGGAGGTGAAAAGCAGGCAGGAGAGCAGCACAGTAAAACTACCTTCGGCAGGTAGGTATTGTAGTATTTACAACCTGTAAAGCTGGGTAGGTAATTTGGCAGAAGAATGTACGTTGCACACAGCAACTCGGAGGGGAAGAGCATGCAAAAAGTGAGCTGTGAGGAGATGCTGAGGTTTGATGTATACAACAGAAACATTTTGTACTGTGTATAAATATAGCATGGACTTCCTGAAGCGCTTTATGCTGCTGTCTAGTTCCCTTTCATTTTGATTTTCTGAATACGGAATTTCATTGCCTCATTGAAGCCTGCTCAGTTTTTGCTTGGAAATTTATATGATAAAATTTGCAGTATACCTTTTTTAAGATAAAAAGGTGTCTCTGTTTTTATAGTTAGCTCTGCTTCAGTAGGTCCATGATGAACAGCAAGTTTTCAAGGCTTTCTGTATTTTGAAGAATTCTCTATAATACCAAGAATCTGAAAGTCATCCTTAGTTGCAGGTTAGATAGGAGGATCTCACTGAAGAACTTTTGTTGTGAATTCATAATGTTTTTCTGTCTAGGTCTGTTAGTACTGGGAAGCTCTCAGATCAACAGGTAAAGACTACCCTTGGTGGCCAGTTATATCAAGGCAGCACAGACAGTCTCAATACGGAGCGACCAATGGATACAGGTAAGGAACAGATGGACACATCCAAGCTTTCTTTATGTGCTAGGGTTTTTATGGAGTGCCAACTAGATGCAGTTCTGCTTCCAACTTCAATAATTGGCTCTGACAATTTTTAGCCTCAGTACAGCAGGGTTTTTTTTTCATAATCTTTAAGAGAGGATATGTTCCATTTCTTTACCATAGCTTTAAAAATAACAGAGACAAGAAAATAGCTATTTCTGTGCTAAACAGAAATATCTTAACTGCCTCTACTGGCTAGAAGGGTTAGGGATTTTTTTTTATGTTTGATTTTATTTTCAATATCACTTTTTGTGGCTGTTTCATTTCCTAATTACACCCTATTTTCATATGAGAGACAGTTTATGTAATTCTGGGTCATTTCTTCTTTTTTCTCCTCCCTCCCCCTGCTTCTCCCTTGCCACGAGTGGCCACCAGAAGTTGTCACCTTGTTTTTGAGCAGATGGAAGGAGTTCTGCAGACAGGGCTGCTCTTCAGCCTGCAGACCTGTCATGGTCTGTATTTAAAATTTTTCTGTTCTATGTTTTGCTGCAGGACTGGCGGTGTCCTCAGGCTCTCAGAGAGCCTCTGTTGCTCTTTTCTAGGTGAGATTAGAGCAGCGACACGTTAAAAGCTACAAGTAGGCTGCATCTTGCCTCTTTTTGTGTATCATCAAGGCTGTCCACTCAGCTTGTTTTTTTATTTGCTGTCAGAACTTCTAACTAGTCCAAATCTTGGATCTGCGTACAAGCATGTTGTGCTGCAGTTCTCCAATTTGCTGCATGTAGTTACTTGATTATATGCAATAGGGACTAATTTGCTGAAATTCTCTTTTCCAGCTCCAGCAGGGGCCTATGGAATTGCAATGGCACCTCCTTCCATGGGAAGCGGGGCAAGTTCTCGGGCTGTCATGTTTACTGTTGGATCCCCTCCAAGCAGCGCTACTCCTCCTACCTGCACCCATATGGTCCTCAGAACAAGAACCACCTCAGGTAGAACTTCCATCACTAGTCTGGAGTGTTCTCAAACACGATATTTGGGCTTGCTCATTTCTTGGGCCAATAACCTGATTACTGCCTTGCACAGCAGGTGCAAATCCTCTAGGCCATAGTGTAAAAGTAGTCTGTAAAGTAGAGATTAATGTCAGATGAATTCTGCTCTTTTTTTCTCCTAAAGAGATGATGAGAGGCATAGATTTACAACACAGCAGTGTATAACCTGTGTACACAGCTTTATTCCACCACAGGAAGTGTAATAGATCTCTGTGACAAAGGTGGAAAGGAAAAGTTGGATTTCTGATTCTTCTTTTTTGCCTGCTGCTGTGCATTGTACCAGAAATGGCACACAAGCAGTGTGAGCTGACTGCATTTGGGCGTGCGTCAGCTACATTGCCAGATATCAAAGATCTCAAGGTAAAGGCTGTCATCTGCTCAGGATGATCAGGAGTGTGCAGCAGTGTGCTTTTGTGAACTATAGCACAACCTTCAGTTTGTACTGTTGGACTCTGCCTTGGAATCCTTGTTAGCTATTCCCAGAATCTGTGTTATGAATTGTCACTGTTCATTGTGGTGTAGCCTTTGCATTCTCCACAGACTGATGTAAGGAACGATCAGGAGAGCTTCCCAAGAGTGAATCTGTGCTGACTGTTGATTTGTCGTTTGCAACCAACTGCAGCCCCAGTGCTGTGAGATGGAACAACCCATTAGACTGAATGTGTGTGTTGTTTTTCTTGTAGTTGGATCAAACAGTTCTGGAGGGTCTCTCTGCTCTACTAGTGGCCGTGTATATATGGGCTCTCCTCCTGGTATTTATATGGGTTCTTCTCCTCCGGGAGCCGAGGCAGCTCCAAGTCTGAAGTACATGCCTTATGGTACTTCGCCTCCCAGCTTAGAGGGCTTTATCACTTTTGAAGCTCCTGAATTGCCTGAGGAAACTTTAATGGAGGTATAGAAAAAAAAAAAATAAATTAATGTTTTATAATGTGTAATGCTGCTAAAACAGAGACATGGTAAAAACAGGACCGTTCAGTGCACTTTGTAGCTTCCTCTTCACTGTCTCAGATGTTCCTTTATAAGATCTTGAAAATATTCTTGTATCAGTAGTGACCAATTTCTCTTTAGTCATTATTCCTGGCATATTATGTATTTGAATAGGTAACCAAAGGAAAATGATTGCTTTTGTTCATCAGAGCCTTCCAAAGAGGCCTCTGTTTTAATGCCAAGTCTCTGGAAGTGGGTGCTGACAGTAGCAATATCCTTCTGGGCATTGCTTTTAGCTGCTGCTTCACAGTGGATGACGTTAAATCCTACTTGTGGGAAGAGTGTCCTATATGTTGGGTTTTTTTAATGTGTGGAGGAGTGACACTTTAAAAACACAAATCAGGGCGGTCTTTCACCAGACTGCTATCCTTAGGCTGTGAATTTCTCAAGACAGATTGCTGTTCTGTTTTCTCATTCACATCTTGTTGGAAAGTGTTTGGGTCCCTATTGAATCTATTGACTGCTTGACAGTACACTTTATTCTTCCCACAGATAGAGTTAAAATGAATTAAGGTCTGTATTACTAAATAAAAGATAATAATATTGCTAAGACATGTTAAATTAGTTTTGAAGGCTAACTTTGGGGTTTTTTGAGCAGAGACTATGCATGTGTTATCACCAAAAAGCAGTTTGGCATTAGCTCCAATTGAAGCTGTTTAGTTTAAAGTGTAAACTTTGGGTTTAAACAGCCACCTTTTAACACAGTGTAATTCTGGATCTAACTGTAAATTAAAAGTGAAGCAGATAAGTATGAAGCTTTAGATCAGTTCTTTTGTAGATATCAAGACTGTTTAATAAAAGCCAAATGTTCCTCCTGGCTTCTCGTAGAAGTGCCAAGCATACTTTTGGGTTGTGATAGTATAATAACAAGTATTATGTCCCACTTGTGATTCCTTCAGTTGCTTGGGTTTCCACAAACATAGAACTCCATGTCCCAATTCCTTTGGCTTTTCTGAAAGACTCTTAAGTATAAGCTACAGTATCTTGAAATTATCAACAAAGAACAAGTTAATGTCCACTGATCTGTTGGTTCGGACCCATTTGATTCTGCAGCTCCTACTTCTGGCTCTGCAATGTGATTCTATCACTGCAATGTGATTTATGAATAGAACTGACATACTAAGAAACCCTCAAATGATTAGCAAGAGTTTTAAGTGTACCTGCTTGTCTTATGACATAATGGTTAAGTTGTTGTCATCTTTCCCTCTGACAGAGAGAACATACAGATACACTGCGTCATCTAAACATGATGCTGACATTTACAGAATGTGTTCTGGATCTGACAGCAGTACGGGGAGGAAACCCAGACCTGTGTACTTCTGCAGTGTCGCTGTACCAAATCCAAGAGAGCATAGTTGTTGATCAGATCAGCCAGCTAAGCAAAGAGTGGGGGTAAGTATGCAGTCAGATAGTATTAGGGGAACTAGTGAATACTGAATACATCCAAAATATATGCAAACTATGCCCATTTTGTTGAGAGTGATTGTTTTGCTGTCTGGAATCTTCTGTAGGAATAAGTTTTTAGCAATGAAGAAAGAACAAAGACATTTGCTAGCAGACAAATAAAAAACCACAGTGTTTTCTAGCATGCCACATAAGTTGAGGAGATGGTGAAGAGTTCAGGCTTGAGATACAGCCCTGCGTTTCTAACCTTGGGAATTTGTATACCAGCTTCTGTCAGATCTGACCTCTCATCTGTTCCTGTTGACTGGGCTGAAGCAGTAGGACTGTGATGGAGGTGGGGAAAGAGGAAAGAGTGTCCAACTTTGACCTTTTTAACAGTGGAACAGATCAGCCCTAATACAAAATCAAAGAGAAATATGAAAGTTTTGGAGTGGTGGGAAAGTCAGTTCCACTTCCTGCTTGCTTTCTGGGGAAAAAAAAAACAACACAAAAAGCCCTGCAAAGTGTTTGCTTTTCACAACTGAGAATTCCAGGGGCATAGGAAATGACACTGCAAAAAAAGTACAGCCAGTCACTTGTGGTAAGACGCTGACCTCGGGCAGTTAGTGCTCACAAATAAGTGTTCTTTTTTAAAATGTCTACATTAAAGCAGTTTATATTTGCTGCTGCAGCTACTAGATGAGCAGATGTACTCTTCAACCCGTGACTGTGTTTGTGAAGGGAAGGGAGGGGTGGAGTTGCATTTTAAACATCTGTCTTCCTCTTCTGCTGCTGCTGGGTGCTGTGTAGGGCTGTGATTTAAAGTGATGTCTGCCCATGGCTTGAATGTGTTCAAAAAAGGTGTGTTGGTACATAATTACTCATTTTTTTTCCTCCTCCCTAGACAAGTAGAGCAGCTGGTGTTGTACATGAAAGCTGCCCAGCTGCTTGCATCTTCTCTGCATCTTGCTAAAGCACAGGTCAAATCGGGGAAGCTGAACCCATCCACTGCTGTTAAGCAAGGTAGATGCAACATAATCTAGTTTGCTTTGCCTGTGACTTTTCTTTGCTGATAGGTTACTCAAAAAGCTTAAATTACAACATTAGTTTGTTTTCTTCAGTGCAAGAGATAATGTATGTGATTGCGCAGTTCTGTTTATAAACAAAAGTACAGCTAGAAACTATTACGAAATGGGCAGTTACTAACTTGAAATTATTTGATATACCTAATTTGTAGAAGTGACAGAGTAAATAAACATTAAAGTTTAAATAAACATTAAAGCTCAAGTTTGAACAGATTGACTTTGCTAGAGCTGGGAAGAGCTGAACTTAGGTTATGTTGTTTGGTTGTTTTGTTTAATTTCTTCTTACCTTTCCTTCAGTTGTGAAAAGCCTCAATGAGAGATACAAGTTCTGTATTGGCATGTGCAAGAAACTGACTGAAAAGTTGAATCGTTTCTTTTCGGACAAGCAGAGGTTCATTGATGAAATCAACAGTGTAACTGCAGAGAAACTCATCTACAGCTGTGCTGTAGAAATGGTAAGTTACTCCTTTTACTTAAATGATAGGACATTGAGATGAATTGCTTCCTTCTTTCTGCATCACCAGAAAATAGAATGTGTATTTCCAGCATTCTGTTCATGGTAATCTCTGTTAGTCTTTCACTCTTTTTCCTGTCCTGCCTTAACTGTGGCTGAAGTTCCTGGCAGATACTGCTCCTCAGGGTCATTTCCACTACATCAGCACATTTGGTGCAAAACCACTAGGAAATGAACTCCTAAGCCACACAATTCTGTGTTGCTGCAGTCTCCTCCAGTAAGGCTTAGTAAAGCACAGAATCAACAGAAGTAGCTTCATTGATCTACCAGGTTATCCTGAAGAACACCCTCCTGTCCATGCAGAGCAAACACAGTAGAAAAAATGTGGAAGCGTTTCTGTGTAATTGATAAACTTTTTATCTGTTGTGGAGCAGAGGCAGTAACCACACAAGGAACTTAACTGCTTTTTTGATGAGAGGGAAGTCTTTTTAACACAGGTGTCTCACACAAGACAGCGGCAAGTACTGTGGTTAACCCTGATAATGATGTGGTCATGCACAATTTGTCTTCTTTATGAGATAATGCAGGTGTAAGAACAAGCATATTTATTCATGTGTTGTTGTAACACATGTAAACCGAAAAGATCAGAAAATGCTGTTATAGTTCATATATGCAGAATACCCTTAGTTAATACAGCACAGGTGCTGTATTCTCTCAGACTTTGGTTTTGTTATCTCACAGTTATGAAAACAGATCAACCAAATTAAGGTTCAAAAATCATTCCATTTGAATTTTTCATTTCATTATTTGCCTCACGCAGTTTATATAACTGCATCTCCTGAACGATTGCAGGTTCAATCAGCAGCTCTGGATGAGATGTTTCAGCAAACTGAAGATATTACGTATCGATACCACAAGGCAGCCTTGCTGCTGGAAGGACTGACTAAAATACTGCAAGACCCTGCAGATATAGAAAATGTACACAAGTGTAAGTTTAAATTGAATAATGAAAAAATTGGCACTTGCATGGAATTAATATGTTGTAAAATAACACTGGAGTTATTACCTATTTGTCACCTCTCTCTGCAGATAAATCTAGCATTGAGCGAAGGCTTTCTGCACTTTGCTGTAGCACAGTGGCTGTATATGAGCAGTAGAAATATCCCAAGGACCAGATGGTGTGAACATACGGGACCACATCAGTGATACTGCACCTTTTCCACTGCAGCTTAATTGTTCTTGTTCTGCCCCGCGTGGAAGATGATTCTTTCATTTTTGTGGTGACTACCAAAGAAACAGCAGCATTATTCAAAGAGGAGAAATTCCAAAAGTACACTTGCCTTACTGATCCAGCAGCTCCTTTTTCTTCCTAGCAACAGAATTTAGAAGAGTCTCTCTTCACATTTCAAACTGATCCCTGTATGTGTGCTTTGGACTTGAATGATCAGGGGGTTTGGGTTTTTTTCCCTTGTGAGGTTTGTAGTGAGTGGATCCTTCTGCATCAGGTACAAAAAGACATTTCCCTCAGAAGATTCCCTCAAATGTTTGTGAAAAATATTTTTAAATTGTCTGTAAAATGTGACAGAGTGGATTTGGGGAAACCCTAACCCATGTACAAGTGCTGATTGAAGGAGCTAAGCTGGCTTGTATTGGAGCTCACATGTTGTAAACGTGGCTCAGCTTGTTATATGAAGGGATGACGAGGAAGTGCTCCTTTACACAGGGGAAAGATGGTCATGGAAGAAATTGTGCTCCATCTGTGCAACATCCCCAGTGGGTTTTCAGCTGATGTGGATACAATTTGATGATCTTCTTCTAAAATACTTTGTTTTGCACTAATTTACTAAAACAACTGTATATTCATTTTTGAAGAACTATGTTAAAAAATTAGAGAAAGAAGGCACAATGGACTTGGCTGAATTTCATTTCAGTGTACATAAAATTCTTTTCAGAATTTCAAATGTAGCTTCTAGAAGACTTTCAAACAAACTACAAAAACTTGTATTCATGTGAACCTTTCCATTTTATACCTATTTGTCTAATACTTGAGTAACTACTGGTCTGGACTTTTCTCAGTAATAGCAATGATGAGTTGCTGGTTGTTTGCTTTTTATTTAGATTTGGTTGCATCTTTTATTGTGCATGCAATACGTGCATTAATGCCTGCAGTCTCTAGGGATGTGATGACAGTTCTCTGTAGTCTGTTTCTTGGGCAGTATTACAAGAAATACTGTAAACTGAAAGGTTCTGCAAGGAACCATGCAAAACCAGAAAATAATGTCAGAGTTTGAGATGCTGGTAACTTGATGTAGAAAATCTACATACAGTGTGTGTGAAAAATCAGGATTATTGTGTGCATTTTGGGGGAGAGGTGGGAAGCTTCATTTAGCCTTATAGGCATGATCATTTCAAGCATCCCATGAGATCATCAGGACAGTGATTTGCAAAGTATTTAGGCAGATCAGCTTCTCTGGAAATGGTTCCTATACTTTATTTTGGGGACTTCTTTTTGTTACTCAACTGCTTTGAATACTTGAATAAACCATTCTCCGGGACAAAAATCATTTTAATCCTCTTAAACACAGTGATCTGAATTATTTGAGAAAATTGTACAGGGCTTACACATCAAAATAACTGTTTCAGTGTTTGGATAACCATGTGTTTCCTTTACTTTGACAGAGTAATGTACTTTTTACCTTATTTATCTGTATGAAAATCCAACAGTTAATTTGAAAGTGTTTGTTTATATAATGTTTGTATTTTTAGGTCTTTAATACAGTGTTTCTACCTCTCCTTTGTAATTGCATGCATTATTCTTGAAACTAGGTAATAACTCACTGAACTGTTGCGTAATAAATAGCCTTTTTATTATGGCCTGTATAAATGTATATTAAGGTAAAAATAAATACTGACACTAGAAGTGTTTCTATGGTAAAACTGACTTTCTGTGTCTGTACTTGGCTGGTTAAACCAGTTGCTGAATGTTCCCCTCAGTGCTTGGATGTGCCAGCAGGGCAGGATGGGGCAACTTGCTCGAGTTTGTTATCTCTGGATAGCTCTGGCACAAAGTGTCCCTGAGTTTGTTTTCTGTGGCTTCAGCAAAACAATTTACCCTGCTTTTTTTTAGTTATTCTTTTAAACTTGGATTTGAAAACAAGTATGCTAAGTAGGTTCCTGGGTAACAGCTGCATGTTCTTTCAACAAGGTGCTTATTTGTTGCCTCTAGCAAAGAAGAGCTGTCTGGGCTGCCAAAACAGCGTATACAGAGTGGACTGGCAAAAAACTGGCAGTAAGTTACATTTTCTATCTAAGCTTTACAAAAAACAGGCTTTGTCCCCCTTGTTTCCAATATCCTCCCCCCAGCCAAGGTGTGCTGTGGTAGCCTGTGTGTGGCTGTTGTGTTCCTTAGTTGTACCATCAAATTCTTCTCCCAGTTGTTTATTTTAAGAAACCCTTATGCTTTTTGACTGGCACGTGAAGAGGATGAGGAAGAAGTGAGCAGGGAATGCTAATGATATGTCTGAACACAGATCTAGAAACAAAGCAAAAGCTTTAATGCACAAGTCTAAGAGATAGGCAGCTTTTCCCAGGAACTCACTAGTTTTTGTTGCTTTTCTTTCTTTCCTCAGGATTCAAACTCATTCTCCTTCCACTCTTGCCAGCGAGACTACAGCTGCACAAACAGGAGAGGAAGAAAAGGCCTATTCTTGTTTGCTGTTTTCAGGAGGAGGGGACCAATGTTCATGGCCTGTCTTTCTGCATAAACTCATTCTACAAAGATCCTGAAGCTGTCCTCTGTCTTCAGCTCTCCATGCTGAATAGCAGGTGCTTGTTTCTACCACACACTTTTCTCTCAGCCTTTGATAGAACTTGAAAGGAGATACTGGATGTGCTTTTCTAGTTCAGCTCTCTAGCATGCACTCAAGAGCACCATGTTCTGTACTTGTTCCACTCTCTCTGCAGTGTATAATATAGACTGAAGAATCTAAACCATGTTTTGATTCTGACATTTGCTGCTTCTTATAAGCAGGAATTTGAACTCTCCCTGAGCCCTTCCTCTGATACAGTGGATGAAATTCGGGTAATTTAATATGCAACTGAGATACTACAAATTATTGAAAAGTGGTTTTTAGTTGAGAGGTGTGAGTTGTTCTTGGGACTCACTAGGTTCTGCATAGTTCTTGCTACAGCCACATCCAGGTGTTGCCATTGTCATCTCTAGGTTGAGAGGCAGTAGCTGTTGTTGTGATCCACTGGTGTCACAGCACTGTGCCATGTACAGCCCAGCTGTACAGAAGAGTGAAGCTTTCTTTTTTTCTTCTACAGCAAGTAAAGCTGGATACTGCTGCTTTCACAGCTTGATGAGGTTTTTGGAATTCAGATAGGCTGGCTTGTGATCTGCCTTGTAACCCACCTCCTTTTGGTCTCCTGCTTCCTCTCCTATTCTGTTTTATTAAATTTGGATCCTTTGACTCCTTTGTCTGCTCTGAACTCTGCTTCCTACTGTCTGTTTCTTGACTGTTCGGGGTGCCTTTAAGTCTTCAAGCAAATCTCCTTTTATCCTGAACTTCCCTGTCCAACCTGAGCCATAACCCTGGGTATGACGTGTTAAAAAGCTCCCATGTAGCTCCTTTCTGTAGATCAGAGAAGCATATATCCATAACCCCTTTCTTGAGGTTTGTAAGTCAGCTGGAGCCCAGTCTAACCAAGTCTTGGCACTGCTTCTTCAGACAAACACCTTTTCAATAGGCTTTTGTATGCAACAGGCTCCCCCCTCCTCTTTGGCTGAAAGCAAACCAAGTGCCAGTGGTGCTGCTGAGTCTTGTTGCAGTCTTTGTGCCAATCATTTCCATTGTTTCTTTGTGTGGCTTTCACATTTTCCATGGCCCCAGCTATGTCTACAATGCAGCCCACAGACCATGGGTCTGTACGACACAGTATCTTGTTCTCGCAAATGTGAGATCAGCCACAGCTTTCAAAACAAGTGATGCCATAAATGAACTAAGCTGCATTTATTCATGTAGGTTCCTT
Organism: Psilopsiagon aymara; assembly: GCA_024733675.1. Classification (NCBI taxonomy): domain Eukaryota; kingdom Metazoa; phylum Chordata; class Aves; order Psittaciformes; family Psittacidae; genus Psilopsiagon; species Psilopsiagon aymara. The sequence continues at coordinate 55,488 of JANRGW010040821.1, forward strand.
AAAACCTCTTCCTATTGTTAATCTCCTGTGCCTGCTTTCATGATTGAGTGCTTTTTGGGCTTCTGTTTCTGCCTGTCTTCTGCCACTGGCCAGATTGTGTAACTTTGGAAAATACTTGGAACTTGAGACTAGGTAGATGTTTAAGCAGAAATCGAGGATTCTCAGCCTGGCTCACACCTTGAAGTTCTGTAAGTGTGGTATGTAAGCTAAAACCATTTATTGATTAGTTGTGTTATGTGTGGACTCTTGAAATTGGACAGTTTACCTCCTAAAGTTCTTCCCCAGGCTCTCCATGATGCTTTTGAGAGCAGGGCAAGGAATAGTACAAAGGGATGCTCTCCAGGCCTAGAGCCTGTCACACTGCATTGCCTTGCTGTCCCTGACTCTGTCAGGGGAGTGAAAGCAAGGGGCTGTTAGGAATGGAGTAGAGAGGGGTGTCTCAAGCTCCTCTTCTCACTGAAACATCTCTTGCTGCTGCAAGTATAGGCCACTAGAGCACCTCCAGTGCTGCTTACCTCCTGATTCCTCTGGAGTTCAATTTCCCCATAAATAGTTCCCTTTGTTTCCTAGTGACTAAATAAAAATAGAAAACACTGTCAGCTCCCAGGCGTGGGGAGCACGCTGCAGACCATGCATTTCACTAGGTGCTGTCTGGGGTGTTCTTTCATTTCATTCAAGATCCCATGATTCCCTGAAATCCATGTGTCTTGCCCAGCTGCTTACAGGGAGACTCAGCTGATACTCTGTGACACTGAATACACCCTCAGCCTTGCTTTCTGTCCGTAATTTGCTAAAAGGTGTCCCTGCCAAAGACCAAGAAGGATCATCTCCCAGGATGGAGCGCACTGCTGACAGGTTTCTGCTAAAGCAAGGCACTGTAGCAGCCTGCTGGCCCTGGGATGAACTGGGACGTGACACCAAGCACAAGAAACACTGCTGTGACATGATGACCCTCCTGCTGAAGGGTGAGAATTTTGCAGGCTCTGGAGAATGGCCACTCCAGAAAACAAAGGTAAATCACTATCTCCCTGCTCCAGCAGACATCCGCTGCTATGTGTGCTGCCCGCAGAGGATGTGTTGCATTATTCCCCCAAGGGGCAGTGGAATACTCCATGCTCAGATCTTTTTACTCTGATTTCAGAAGCATTAATTCCTTATCTAATTTTCCTTGGACCTCCAGACAGTGTGATGCCTGGTGCCTGGACAGAGTATTTATGCATTTATGGCCTGCAAGGATGCTAACAGAATTAAGGCAAGCATGTTTGCATCAGGTAAGGCCCGTGAGGAATGTTCCCAGTTCTCCTATACTTGTATCCTTGAATGCAAAACCCAGCTCCTTTCCAAATAACTCATGTTCAAGGGCCCTGTCAAGCCCAGCCTTTTTTTCCTTCACATGCTGCCTCCTGCATGCCAGTATTGGCAGTTGCTCTTGTCATTCCTTTCCACAGCAGGCTGTTTACTGCTGAGATTTGTGCAATAGCTTGTGAAATGTTCACGTGCTGGTTAAGCTGCAGCCCACGAGTTGTTAGCAAAGCCAAATGATACTACAAAAGCCAAGCTATGTATCTGGAGGGAGTTGTGGCTCAGGTGCAGACTGCTGAGCTAACAGGCACCCCCCCACCTTGGAGGGCTGGGGAGATGTCATGAAACTTAGAGGGGAGAGCATGTACTCCATGCTTGCTTCATCTCTTGGGCATGAGCACATGGCCCTGTGTGTTGTAGGCAGGGATTTAGTTGGGCATGGTTTCAGCTGAGCAGCATTAGCAGTAAACAGTCTGTGTTAGAGCATGTCAGAAACAGGAGTGTGTAACAACCTGGGAATAATTCCCAAATGCAAAAGCATCCCCTCACATTTATGGCAATGGGTCGTGCTCCAGTGCTTGTAGGCTGTTAGGGAGGGTTGGGATCCAACTGTTTAGAAGCGAAAAGAGAATCTTCAGTGAGATGGGCTTTAAACTGAAGGACTGGGGGGTAGATCATACCAGCCAGTGCAGGGACAGATGCTTCTTGAGTACCTCTTGACATGAGGATCAAAGCCCTAACAAGATTGAGCCTGTTTGTGTGCATGATTGAGCCTCTCAAACTCCTGGGGAACCTGGCTGTGAAATTACCTCTCTAGAGTGCCTGGATACAAACACTGTGTAGCATGGGGAATAAAAGAGATGAAATGGAAATGTATGTGGGGTTGCAGAGCCATGATCTCATTGCGATTACTGAGACGTGGTCGGATAGCATTAGCAGTAAACAGTGTGAGAGCATGGCAGAAGTGTGTTAACAACCTGGTCCCATGACCGGAATGTTGTCATGGATGACTGTGTGCTCTTTAGAAAGGACTGCCCAGCGGGGAGGGAGGTGGTGGAGTTGCTCTTCATCAGAGAGCAAGTGGAAGTATCGAGCTTCACCCGGGTAAGAGTTTACGGGTGAGAATCAAGGCCCGGGCTCGCCTGGGGGACACCGGTGGGGGGTCCCCACAGGCCACCTCATCAGGAGAGGAAGGCGACGGGGCTTTCTGTGCACAGCGGGAAGGAGCCCCATGGTCAGAGGCGCGTGGCGAGGACAGCGCCGGACGTTCTGCTGCTGCCGGGGGCGGTACCGGGAGGGGCGGTACCGGGAGGGGCGGTACCGGGAGGGGCGGTACCGGGAGGGGCGCCACCGCCCCCTAGCGGAGAAGGCGCGCTCCAGTGGGCGGGGCGGCGCCGCAGTCGCCGCCATGTCTGTTTCCGCCGGACGGGGCCGTGGTGCGGGGGTACCGCGGCACGGACCTGGGGTGGCGCAGCGGAGAGGGAGGGACGGTCCTGGGGAAGCGGGGCAGCCCCGTGCGGGAGCCGTGCAGGGGCAGCGCCCCGGGGCTGGGCCGAGCCCCAGCCCTGCCCTGCCGGTGACACGTGGGTCACGGAAGCTGCCGGGCCGCCCCGGTCCAGCCCTGGGCAGTGGGACTCGTTCGCTCCCTCCGTGCGCTCGCTCTCAGGTTGGTGGCTTCACACAGTTTCTAACTCTCGCCTCCAGGCAGAAAGCTCTCGGCGGGGCCCTGCAGCCACGCACGGTGTTCATCGCCGTTTCCAAGGGCCGGGGAGGCAGATCTCCCTCTGGCATCTGGGACGCGTGACCAAACAAGTCTCTAAGGCGGTAGGTGCCATGCCTTCGGCTTTGTAAAAGCTCGGAGAGGAAGGGGACAGCTGCGTTCTTTGGGCAGCCCCATTGCCTGTTAACAGGTTTAATTTCGTAGTCATTCCTCATTGGTGGGACCCGAGTTGTGGCCTTGTGGTGCATGATGAGAACTCAAGTCAATGTGCACTTCTCTCTTGGTAGTGCAGTGTTTCTGGGGGTGGCTGTTTTGTCTGAAGGCTTTCCAGTGTTGTCTGTTAGAGAGGTGGGCATTATTGAGATGGTTATTCTTTTTCTGTACTTCCCATCTAACAAAAGAATACAAACAATTGTTAAATTTAACTATGTTATGTGAGGTTTTCCTCTTAACCCTGTGGTGTAGACATTCTTTACTGTAAGGGTGGTGAGGCACTTGGAATGGGTTGCCCAGGGAAGTTGTGAATGCTCCATCCCTGGCAGTGTTCAAGGCCGGGTTGGACAGAGCCTTGGG